>RHDR01000751.1:0-13904 GCA_009806295.1 Davidsoniella neocaledoniae
TGATATCTCGATTGAGATGTCCCTGTAGTGTAAGTTTTTTTAATATACATACAATATATGGAACTTTTGCCAGCTGGCAGCTTTTGAAGACTAAGTGAGGAGTACTTAATATTTTGTGGGGCTAAGTCTCTTTTTAAGACCCCTTGCTATTTGTGCTGAAGTACCAATGTGCGGTGCTGAAGTACAAATTCACTTGTTTTTATGATATCATATGCTAGGGTGGAATTTTTGAGGAGGCGCAGATGTTGCTTTGGCTGCAATAGAAATCTGAAGCTCGGCCAATAAAAAAACGCGCCTATGAAGAAGCTTTGAGCGTGCGTTTCTAAGAGCTTCTTAATCTCGATTTCTTTTTCATGTCTTCTCAGAATCTCAATCATCGTCACCTATCTTTTGTTCATTTATGTGTTTTGGGACCTGCTTTTATCTAATTTGTACATGAATTATTTCCAGTATAATCTGAATATTCAAACACACAGCAAAGGAAGTACACGTACTTTTCTAAATTCACAGAATTGACCAAGTCAAACAGTATACAAATCTGGAGTTAAATCTTGCTTGATCGTATATAAGTGACCGTGTACATAACAGGCGAGAACATTTAATTGGAGTTGTATAATTCACCCACATACCGAATCAATAATGGCTGGACGAGGCATAGCAAAGGCGACCATGCGGTTGATGCGAGAATTGGAAGATATCCAGTCTGCAGATTTACTTGAGAATGGAATCGAGCGTCTAGGTCCAATTGACGATGACAACATCCTCAAATGGCAAGCTGTGATGAATGGCCGCGGCGTAGGCCATGGTTACGATGGTGAGAAGCATCCCAACGGACACATCAGAGTCTCCTACATCCTCCTCTTTACGTTGGACATACCAGCTAACCTGACAATACTCGAACTACAACAGAGGGTCGCTGGCTTCTAGACATTGATATCCCACTCCAATATCCCCTCCAACCCCCCAAAGTTACATTCGTAACGCAGATAATCCACGCCAACGTCGCCGTGGCCACCGGCGAGATCTGCTTTGATTTGCTCAAGGATGCTTGGACGCCAGGCTACAATATCGCCCAGGTCATCAAGGCCATCCGCATGCTCTTGTCTATGCCCGGAACGGATAGTCCGTTGAATATAGACGTGGCAGCTTTGATCCGTGATGGCGATGAAGTTGCTGCCGAGTGCTTGGTGCAACTGTGGTGTCGCCAGGAAAACGGGTACTATGGCGGCCCTTGAATGACGGTAAAGGAACAAGTACTTACCAAGGCGGCCTGGCTTTGGGTTGATATTGGCTTGTCCGTATACGCAGTATCTGACTCGAAGAATATGATATGTCATGATGGGGCCAAGCTTGTATATTTACTACATATGGCTTTCTACATTTTGGATATTTGTATCCTGCTATAAAGGCTACGACTGTGCAAGACTTTGTCGGTTTCATTGTATCTTCTTCAGCTAGGCCATATACCCACTGAGATATCCCAAGCTGATACACGCCTGAATCTTCTATTTCTCAACTCATATGTCAAGATATCCTCGATCTTCACTACTTCATCAAGCACATAGCCACTATATTTCATTATCTACATAACACGAACTCGAGCTGTATATACCTATAAGTCTGTTCAAGTCTGATTCGGGATTCATCTAAGCCATGTTAATATTCTCATTATATAAATTGCCTTTTCTAATACAATATTTTCTACACAATTGTTGACAACCGGTAATAGTGCTTGATTGGGGACATTCGCCTCTACGGATTATACTTTGTGTGTATGTGTAAGCGCGTATGTATGTTCGAATCAAAAAGATCAACTTCACTAGATGATGTTTTTGGGGCCTAGGGAGTCTAGGAAGTAATCATGGTGTAATACATCCAAGTCTTGTGGCATCTATAGATCAGAAAATTGAGGAAAAAAAAAAGAGGTGTAAAAATGACACGGATACACCAAGAAGAAAGCCATAAAGATATAACGCCCAATGTCCTGGCAACAGCATGTACTTTACACATATCATCTATACCAAAACCGCCCTATGAGGATAAAGAAATAGAAGATATCAAGAAACAACAATATAAAAAAGAGGGAGAAAAAAAAGACAACCAGAATGAAGAGCAACAAAATATAAAAAGAGAACGCCAGCCAAAGAAGGGGGAACTGCCACAGTTCTCTTAGCAGATATCAAGCGAGACTCGACTTTCCGTGAGCCGTGACACGTTATGTGTAAAAGGACCAATACCTGTTCCAGCATGCATGTAGTGGATGGAGCAAGAGAAATATGAAGTTGAGATATCGAGGTACCATGTCGTTGGCGTTTGTGTAGCTATTATGAGATGACATACGTGTAAGTATGAACCAACAACCATTTTATGAATCTAGAATTGCCAATGATGAAGGGTTATTACAACAGCTGACACCAAAGCATAAGACAACTGAATGCATAACGACATGCGGTATCGATAAGTATGTAATATTTTGCATTGAAAGAAGTTGAAAAGGTAGATCGTATATGCTACGACATTACTCATTGTAGTGGTACACCTGTAGGAGAATTGCTTGTTAGTGAATGTTGAGATGGAAGACGTGATTTGTATGGCTGTTGATTGTGTACCTTATAGTTCGGTAGGCCGTATGGCTGCTTTCCTAACCGGCGGACCATCTTGGCAAAACCTTCAGTCTCGATAAGATGGTAGAAAGCAAAGGGAGGGAACATGGCACCGTCACGGTGAACCTCAGCCTGGACAAGTAGCGCAGAACCACCCACACCGTCCAGAGTGACCTCGTAGTGAACATCACCGCCGGGGGTGCCCATGAAGGCCATCAGAGCACGGTAAGTGGCCATGTCGTGGTAGCCCTCGAGCAGGATATCGTCCTTGCCCATGGCAGCTCCCAGCTTCAGAGCAGCCTCGCTGTCCTGCCAGTTGTTGAAGTCGTACGGACGCTCGCTCATCTGGTTCTTTTCAGTATCCATGAAGCGCTGGAAGGTGTTGGCAGCAATGACTGGCTTGTCATGGAGAGCCATATCCTGGATGATGGTGTGCGGGGTCTCGATAACGTCAGCATCTAGCCAGAGAACCCATGAGATGGAGGCGTCCAGGGTGCTGAAGAGGAGAGAGTTGCGGGCCATGGCCATAGAGGCACGACGGGCCTTCTGGTACTCCTTCTTGTGGCGCACACTCTCGTCCTGCGAGACAATGGCAGGCTCGAAGTCCTGACGTAGGATGACAACGCTGTGGAAGCGGTCCTTGGGGGCGGCAGACTTCTGGTGTTTGTTGACCTGGGCCTGCAGCGCGGTGGTAGCCTGGTTACCCTCCTTGGTCTTGGGAAGGATGAAGCCCAGAGTGATGAGATCGTGGGGGTACTGCAGCTTGAGGATGTTGTCCCAGTACTCCTGGTAGAAGCGCGACATGGGAGTGAGGATCAGAACCGATTCGCGCTTGCCGACGGGATCGCTGGTAGTGGTAACGGTGTTCATGTTGAAGCGAACAACTGGAGGGGGCTTGGAGCCAACGCTTGTGGCTTTTCGGTAGGGGATTGACGGCGACAGCGAGGCGGAGCTGGGGGTGGATGAGGAGCCCGAGAAGAAGAAGAACAGTATGCAGACAAAGGCGAAGATGCCGATGCCTAGACAAGCTGGGTTTGTCCGTCTAAGACGGACGGAACCCATCGGACGCGCCATCACGAAGCCGGGAGCGAGGGACAGCGGGCGAAGCTAAGCTAGAGAACGGGGAGCCGGAGCGGTCGAGGCTTTGTCGAGAGCAGGACGTAGGATGGGGGTTATGGAAGATGAGACCGGAAAGGAAGAGGCAAGCAAGTACGTACAAGTACAAGTACGTACAAGCAAGCGTAAGCAAGCGTAAGTGAAAGGTAACCAAGCAGTAGCAAGGACGGAGAGAGGACAGAAAAAAAAGCGGCTAAATTATGGCTGCACGACGACAGACACAGAAACGAAGAAAAAAAGCCAATTCACAGAATAGAGGCTCAGTGTCGATGGCCCAGGAATACAGTGAACGATTTCTGGACGTCTAATTTGTGATGGTGGAAGGGCAATGGAAGAAAAAAGAAGGAAAGAAAGAAATCGTGGGTTGCAAGCTTGACGGTCTGGTCTGCAGTGGAAACGACACGAACGCATTCAGAATTCAGGAGGAAGAGATTCGCCGGCGATATTTTGTTTGGGGCCCTATTTAGATTTTTGGGCAGGCCAGCCTTGATTCTTTCGAGCCTTGAGGGTCTGAGCTTGCAGTTGCATTGAGCAGGTAGAACACAACTAATTAGTTCATTAAGTGCTGTATGGCAGCAGCATTGACTCGTAGTTAGTACAGTTGTTGGTACAGTTAGTGGTGGTGGTGGTTTATAGCACGGGGCATTATAACTAGAAAATGGCGGCTCCCTGCGCTACGCTAACAAACTGCAGCAACCTCTAGAATTGGCGGCAAGCTAAAGTCAAACTGAGTGAAGTGTCCTTCTTTGCTTCCTCTGATGGAAGCCACCAAAAGGGGGCCGGCTTAGCTCCACTCCAGAAGGATGAGAAGGCACCGTGGCCAAAGGGCTGCGGCATTGGGCATTGGCACTTGGAATGGTACTTGAAATTACAGCGTAGACTCCACTGAGCAACAAGTCACTCATTTTAAGACACAAGAGAACAAGACAGACGGAGTCAAGCAATTGAACTGACTGACAGGCGCAGGGGCAAACAAAACATGCTAGATGCAGAATATAGGTAAATATGGGCTTCCACGTAACGTGTAGATGGCCATAAAAATGTACAAAGTAGTGCCTACTTGGCTGCTATGCGGCTGTAGTGGGATTGGAGCCCATCGCTAACACGACAGGCAATTAATCTGTGTATATCTGTGTATAGATACATATATATGTATGTATCTATGTAGGTACATGTATGTAGCTGTGGTAGGCGACAATAGACAAGCGAACATCATCAAGCGACCGCGCCTGCTTGACCCTTGCCTGTAGACCGCCTGTAGCGAAACAGCAGTAGCTTAAAGCTAAGCACAGCCAATGTTTACAACTATCTGTATGTAGGTGGGTGGGGGCCTTCCTTAGCTCAGTAACCAAAAAGCTAACAAACTAACTAAACTAAGCTGTGCTTGTGCATATTCTTGTTTCAAGTTGCACCAGGTTCAAAGGTTCACATCACATTAAATCCAGATTCTGGACCAATAGTCCTTGTCGAAGGCCGAAAATCCCAAAAAGCCGATTGCGAACTTGCGGCCTTTATTGCATTTCGATATTCATTACCATCTTCGTTTTTGCTTGTGCACAACACGAACATCCGGCTTTTCTTATCCACTACAATATCTTTTTGCACCATTATTTCACCTATTCGCAATCCCATCCACCGGGCCAATAATTCGTCGCAATGACTAACAACATGGACAAGAGTCTGGATGAAATCCTCGGCGAGCACGTAAGTCATCGTGATTGTGTTGTTGATTTTCTGCATCGCATGCCCCACGGCTAAACACCCTATTTTTGCGTCGCCAAAAATCGCAGCCTTGTCCCACATATTTCTCTCAGCCTTGTGCCATATCATCACAACATGTTATACGATCATAGCTAACAGAAGGCAATACAACAGCGTCCTCGTCGCAACAACAACAACAACAACAGCAACAACCGACACCACAATCACAGCAACAACAACAGCAACAGACGTCGCGACAACAATGACTTCCCGCGTGACGGCGTGAAAAAGGTATGGGTTCCGCTATCACACTGACAACATTGCCGCTGGATAACCTGATGACTGACTCAATCTAATAACGTAGGTTGATTTCCCCTCCCGATTTTATGATTGAGCGATCCAAACCTCTTGATCTACTTGGTCTAACTAACCAAGATGGATCCCTTTTTACTCGATTTTGATCTCATTCTTCGCTTGGCCTTGAAGGCCCAATGTCTACTTTGACACACTCATCTCTGGCTGGCAGCCGCTTACCTTTCCAATTTCAGGGCTATCATCGGGACGAGCACCGCGATCTTGACAGGTATGTTCACTATTCTGCCTTGTATTGAAACATCAAATTCTGACGTGACCACTAACCATAATCATAGTGAATGGGTGCACGATAGATACGAAGACAATGGCCGCCGTGGCCATGACCGCCGTCGCCGCGATTCCCCGGATAAACAGAACCAAAGGTTTGTCAACATATCGGAAAAAATTGCCACGACATTTAATAACCGTATGCTGTAGCGAGTCTCGTGGCTCCAAGATTCGTGTCGAGAACATCCATTATGACCTCACTGAAGATGAGCTGAAGGTATGATACTATTGCTCTGATATGTATAATGGCGCTATACTAACTTATATTCAAAGAACCTTTTCTCCAGCATTGGTCCTATCACACGTTTCCAGCTTCGGTACGATCGTGCCGGTCGCTCGGAGGGTGTTGCTTATATCACATATGAATCTTACGCAGATGCTAAGAAGGCCGTTGCTGAATTCAATGGCGCAAATGCAAATGGTTTGTTAACAATATCTACTGTATGACAATGTATATGATAGAACGTGGCCACTAACGCCAAAACTAGGTCAACCCATCACTCTGACTATTCTGTCTGGCGAATCGAAACGCAACCCCTTCGACACTGCGGTCATGCCTGGCCGGTCGCTTGCTGATCGTATATCCTCACCTAGAGACCGGTCACGCTCTCCTCGCAGACATATCGAAGATGAGAATGCTTCTAGTCTCGGAATTGACAGATACGTACCAGGCCAAAAGGGGGGTAGATCGCGTAGTCCCATGAACCACCAGCGCCGCAATCAAGGCCGCCGTCCTGGTGCTCGTCGTGACCATGATGGTAACAACGGTAATAGAAATGATAGTCGCGGTGGTCAGCGCAACAACCAACGGGATGGTAGCCATGGTCGCTCCCGCAAAACCCAACAAGAGCTTGATGCAGAGATGGCCGACTACTTTGGCTCTGGCGAGCACCCTGAGGCCAGTGCAACCACAGCACCCGCCGCTGAACCTGCCCCCATAACAGCGGCAGCAGTAGCAGCAGGTGCTGTTCCCATTGACGATGTAGACATGATTGAGTAATCTACTCTCTTTTGGCTATATATACTACATCTAGCAGTAGTATACACCCTGCATACCAAGAATGAACGTATGGGAGTTTTGCATTAAAGCCAATGTTCATATGGTATGGTTTCCTATATAGATGAGCCGTGTATTGTTTTTGTTTCTACGGTGGATGACCGGCTACTATAGATATCTCTGTTTTTCAAGTACAGCGTCAAATTTTACTAATATATTTTAAACTGATTTCATTCTTCATTGTCCCTATCAAGATTCCTTTTTAGCATGAAGTCCGTCATAGAGGACTTTGGCAACATCCTCTGTTGTTGTGCCTTTGTTTCTTTTGCCGATCTTTTCCTTGCCAAGCTCTGAGTCGTTTGCTACATTGGCGTACACGCTAGCAATACCATTAAATAGGCTAGGATCGAATCCGAGTTCTTCATGATGAGTCTTTGCAATTTCTTGCATCTTGGCAACCCACCGATAAGCTTTTGGTGGCATGGAAGAAACGTGTGGTGAATTCGCATATTGTAGTTGACTGGGAAAGAGAATGTCTAGTTCCTCCTTGAGATTTTCTGTCATGCCCAGGTGGTGAGCAGTTGTGAAACTTTGGGTGAATAGTGAAACGATGCCCTTTGTGATAGTGTTAAAGCACATCTTGAGACCGCTAGCTGAGCCAATGTCCTGCGAGACATGGTTCATATTCAAAGTTTTGAACAACTTCTCACCAACACCACCCGGAAGAACATCCTGGAGGCAGCTTGGCCCCGAGATGGGAACACGAGGGTTGTACCAATCCTTCTCGTCAGATAACTTAGGCGGACCACCGATAATAGCGCCGTCGAAGAACATGTCACCAGCAGAGTTCAAACGCGAGCCGATGTCACGTACCGTGGACGGCGCTATGGTATTCAAATCCAAGTAAACAAGTGGAGGCGCAGAGGCCGGCAGAGGACTCAGTTTGAGTGTAGTGATGATGCGGTCGGCGGTTTCGGAGGCATCTCGTGGTAGAAGCACGGAGAGGATGGTGGAACAGTGTGAGATTACGTCAACGTCGCTATCGATTAGTTCAACGCCGGCGTTTTCGGCCCGGATTAATGTGTCTTGGCTATAATATACGGTTGGTTCTCTTACTTCATATAGACTCGTGTGGTTGGTTTATAGATAAATACAAGACAGAGGGAGAGAGATAGAAAGGGTTGAACTATCTGGCGGTGACTGGCCTACGACCGGAGCAGTTACTGACGGCTTGAAATTCAAGTGTGTTCAAGAGACGGGCAATCCCGGCGCCCATATTACCGAGAGAGTAAATACCGATCTTGGTTAATGCCATGATGTAGAGCGAAGGCTTTGGTCTTGTATGAGAGCTCTGGTTCGTATATATAAATATTGTACATTATTGACACACCTCTCACATTATACAGATAATTATTCGGTCAATCTTTTTGGGCGTATCATCAAGTTAGCCTAGGCTATATCGGGAAATTTTGCTACGGTGTATCGGAATAAGTCATATGGTAGCATACAGATATACAACTAAAAAGTACATGATATTTATACATTGAGATATTTGTGGTACACTACGCATAGCCTAACTTTGTAGAATAGATACAGACTTGGGCGAATGGACTTTCCAACTGAGTAGACGAGCCATCGTCTTTTGTAATATAAATACCCTCGTTGGCCAGAGCTGAGAATTGACCTTCAACCAGCTCGATATCAGGTGTTTTATCCCCTTGGGCCATGACTGCACTCGGTAAAATTGAGTCATCCAAAGGATCCCGCGACGAGCCAAAGACAAAGGCTGGAGGCGGTAGCGTTTGTACAGGGCTAGATCGGAACCGCATCGGCGAAAGTAGAAACTGTAGCCACGAGCCGGGCTTTAAGAGTCCGCGTTGCATAATGCCATGGCGCATAAAGGATGGTAGATCGATTTCTTCTGACTCAGGGTTTCCAAAGGGCGAGGAGGACTCTGTTATCGTTGGTTCCCATTTGGTCTCGAGGGCAAGACGCCCCTTTCGGTTTCCCCAGCCTCCACCTCCGCTTTCTATATTATGATTAGCAATGACTACGATGGTTGTAGTTTGTATAGTTCTAGATATAGACATACCTATTCTGTAGAGTTCACAGCCGGCGTCAAAGAGATCTTCAAGCTTCTTCGACGTCTGAGTAGCTTCTGTGGCCTCTGTGTCTCTGTCCTTGAAAAGTGAGATAACGTCTTGGGATATACTCTTGTTAACGGATTGTTTATCTGGCGATACGAGAGCCCAGACTTCTACACCACGAGCCTCCTCAGTTGACCCAATCCGTGTGCTATATATGCTAGGGACGACCCTTTCCAGTTCGGTCGAAGTGGGCACAATCGTTCCATCGACATATATCTCACTGAGAATATTCCCCAGGCAACCTGTTATCTGCCTTGGGGGTAGGATAGGTATCAAAGGCGCACGCACTATTGGCTTCTCTGTTGATTGTGGCAGGATTATTCTCTGATAGTAGCCTGGAACAGACTTTTGTAAGCTTAATGCTCCATCCTCAGATGTCCAGTAGCTATCGTTGAGGGTTGCTTCTCGGCCATTTCTGAAGACGGTGTTGGAGAGAGGAACACTTGTGATCCATGAGCTTGGCGTCCTGGAAACAATGTCAAGAAACCCATGCGCCTTGCCTGGCTTCTGCATGAGCGGTAGCGAATCGTTTTCGAGTAATGCATTCTCGCTACCCCGTATGATTGAGATGCCTTCACGAGGAAGTCCCATATACGAAGCAGAACTGAGCCCATCAACGACTGCCGAGATAACTCGGACGGAGTCTGCAGAAGACTGGCCAAGTAAGCTCTTCAAGACATTCTCGTCATCAAGCCATCTTGTGAACAATGGAGATGCAAGGATTACTGTAGCATTGAAGGGAGATGACTCCAATGCCGAATTATATTTTGATATGTGATCGATGACAGCTTGCTATAAGGTATGTGAGCTTGACCGTACAGAGTCATATATATAAAAGTATCATTCAAGCTACCTTGTCAGCTCTCGGGCCAATAAACCAGGTCGACGTAGAAGCTTGGGAAGAGTTCCATCTGGCAAAAGGAAGTCTGACGGAGTATCTTAGCGTAAGTGTGGGTCGTACGACTCTGTATATGGCCGTGATAGTCATTGCATTCTGTATTGCTAGAATTCGAAGAGTTGGATGTCACATATAATCTACACTATTTCTACAAGTATATTATTTTATCCGGTTCATCAAGTGGTAGGTACTTGCACGGCCCGAAGCAGCCTGTGCTCATACATACGTGCCTGCCTATTTTATGGTTACAGTCAAAAAATAAGAGGTGGCTGTCATTCAACTGAGCAGTAGTAGAGCGCCACAATTAAGCGGTCGTACAAGTGTGGCGGCAGCACAACCCCACCATAGTCTTTAGCGACTTAAATGCGCCCCTCCAAAAAATGTTTGGCGTTCTATTTGCTCAATGCTAGTACTATAAGAAAATAACGGCCTAGGTTTCAACGCTATAGAGCTACTGACCTTTTTTTTTGTAAAAAAATAGAGCGGCAAGTGGTGAGTCAATGGCCGGCGATTACAATTCAATTTTTCGTCATTGCCCGCTTCCTATCAATCTTGACCCTGACTAACCTAACCTTCTTAGCCTCCTAGTACCAGAGCTTTTACCCGAAGCCGTGCCTTATAAAGACTAAGACTCACTCTTTGGAAGCCCTGCCTAAGAACTGGGGGCTTCGCAGTAAAAACGTTCCCACTTACGCTCCAATCACTGCGTAACTGCAAGCTTCGGCATCACCATCTATCGTTGCTGAATCCCGTTGCTGCGCGAGTTTATCCCCGAGTATCCTCCGTCAATACGCTTTTATATCGCGCGATGGCATCCGCTCCCACCCAGCCGCCCACGGGTAATTAGTACTCTTTGCTTGTCGTCCATAGTGTGGATGCGCCACTGTGCCTATCATGACCATCTGTGCTAACTAATGCTGCTATATAAGGCGGTGCTGCTGCTGCTGCCGCTCCCGCCGCTGCTCAACCCACCGTGCCTAAGGTCAAGACCGAGAAAGAGCGTTAGTAATCCCTCCAAACATCTTGTGCCGCCGTAGATCTCCAACCCTGTCACTGCCGTCCGATATATCCCCACTTGCGCACCGACGTCATCATGCTTATGAGCATCCCCAAACGCATACTAACTAGGCCTCCTCTGTCTATATAGTCGAAAAGGAGCGCAAGAAGGCCGCAAAGCAGGCCAAGTTCGAGCAGAAAACCAAGGCCAAGGCCGACACCTCTGCTGCCCCCAAGCAAGCCAAAGAGAAGAAGGCCAAGCCCGCCAAGAAGGAAGAAGAGCCTCTCCCCGAGTACATCGAGGACACCCCCGAGGGTGAAAAGAAGATCCTTAAGTCGTTCGAGCACCCCCACTACAAGGCTTACAGCGCCGTTGCTGTAGAGAGCGCCTGGTATGAGTGGTGGCACAAGCAGGGCTACTTCAAGCCTCAGTTGAAGCCCGACGGCACTGTCCTGGACAAGGGCAGCTTCGTCATTGTGCATCCTCCCCCCAACGTCACCGGTGCTCTGCACATGGGCCACGCTCTAGGTGACTCTCTGCAAGACACCATGATCCGCTGGCACAGAATGCGCGGCTACTCTGCGTTGTGGGTGCCTGGTTGCGATCACGCCGGTATCGCTACCCAGTCGGTCGTCGAGCGCATGCTTCAGCGCCGCGAGAATAAGACCCGTCACGATCTTGGTCGCGAAAAGTTCATCGAGCGTGTGTGGGAATGGAAGGAGGAGTACCACAAGAAGATCAACAAGGCTCTCACCAAGCTTGGTGGCTCGTTCGACTGGGACCGTGAGGCTTTCACCATGGAGCCCCGTCTGTCTAAGGCTGTTACCGAGGCCTTCGTTTCCTTCCACGAAGAGGGCATCATCTACCGTGCCAACCGTCTGGTTAACTGGTCGACTCGTTTGAGTACCGCTGTTTCCAACCTGGAGGTCAACAACAAGGAATTGACTGGCCGCACTCTGCTGGATGTCCCGGGCTACGACCGCAAGGTCGAGTTTGGTGTCATTGTCCACTTCAAGTACCAAATCGAGGGTTCTGATGAGACCATCGAAGTTGCTACCACCCGTATCGAGACTATGCTGGGTGACACTGGTATCGCTGTTCACCCCTCTGACAAGCGCTACACTCACCTAGTCGGCAAGAATGCCATTCACCCCTTCCTTGACCGCAAGCTTCCTATCGTTGCTGATGAGTATGTCGAGATGGAGTTCGGTACTGGTGCCGTCAAGCTGACTCCCGCCCACGACCCTAACGATTTCAACTTGGGCCAGAAGCACAAGCTAGAGTTCATCAACATTCTGACCGATGATGGCCTCTTGAACGAGAACGCCGGTCCTTATAAGGGCCAGAAGCGTTTCGACGTCCGTTACAAGGTCCAGGAAGACCTCAAGGCCAAGGGCCTGTGGGTCAAGGTTGAGCCTAACCCCATGAAGGTTCCTATTTGCGACCGTTCCAAGGATATCATCGAGCCTATCCTGAAGCCCCAGTGGTGGGTCAAGACCGATAAGCTAGCTGCTGCTGCCGTCGACGCCGTCAAGTCTGGCGAGATCGATATTCGTCCCTCAACTGCCAGAAACATGTTCCTGTCATGGATGCACCCCGACAACATCCAGGATTGGTGTATCTCTCGTCAGCTTTGGTGGGGTCATCAGTGCCCTGTGTACCAGGCCATTGTCGAGGGCGAGGAGACCGATGTCTCTAACGAGCGCTGGTACGCTAGTCGTACCGAAGAGGAGGCTCGCGCCAAGGCCAACAAGGCTCTGCCCGGCAAGACCTTCAAGCTTGTCCGTGACGAGGATGTTCTAGACACTTGGTTCAGCAGTGGCCTGTGGCCCTTCAGCACTCTGGGCTGGCCCGACAACAAGTCTCTGGATCTGGAACGCTTCTTCCCTACGTCCGTCCTGGAGACAGGCTGGGATATCATCTTCTTCTGGATTGCCCGCATGATCATGATGGGTATCAAGTTGACCGGCAAGGTCCCCTTCAAGGAGGTTTTCTGCCACTCTCTTGTCCGTGATAACGAGGGCCGCAAAATGTCTAAGTCTCTAGGTAACACCATTTCTCCTCTTGATGCCATTGCTGGTATCTCTCTGGAGGATCTCAACGCCCAGCTTCTACACGGCAACCTGCACCCCAGCGAGGTTGAAAAGGCCACTAAGTGGCAGCGTCAAGCCTTCCCTGATGGCATCCCCCAGTGCGGTGCCGACGCTCTGCGTTTCTTTATGGTTTCTGCTACTGCTCCCTCTGGTAGTGATATCAACCTGGACATCAAGATTCTGGCTGCTATGCGCCGTTTCTCTAACAAGATCTGGCAAGCTGGCAAGTTCGTCTTGGGTAAGCTGCCGGAAGACTTCAAGCCTAAGGCTAAGATCGTGCCTGGTGTCACTCTAGCTGAGAAGTGGATTCTGAGCAAGATGACCACGGCTGCCAAGGAGATCAACGAGGCTCTCGAGGCTCGTGAGTTCCAAAAGGCTTCTAACCTGGTTTACCAGTACTGGTGGAACCACCTATGTGATGTCTGGATTGAGAACTCCAAGTCTATCATTCAGGATGGTACTCCAGAGGAACAGGAAAGCTCTCTGCAGACCCTATACACCACCCTGGAGGCTGCTCTTTTGCTGATCCACCCCTTCATGCCCTTCAGTAAGTCTTTAACGCCTCATCGTCTCATATATATCTTTACTAATATCCCTATTAGTTTCTGAGGAGCTGTGGCAGCGTCTTCCCCGCCGGCCCGAAGACAAGACCGAGTCTATCATGCTGGCTACCTATCCCGAGTTCGATGAGAAGCTATTTAGCCCCGATG
>RHDR01000752.1:0-13926 GCA_009806295.1 Davidsoniella neocaledoniae
TGTGTAGTAGTAGTAGTAGTAGTAGTAGTAGAGTAGTAGTAGTAGTAGTAGTAGTAAAGAGTGTTAAGGTGAGCTTTGCTTAATGTCTAGTAGCTGGGATGGCTGGCTGCAGCCAAACTCGTACTGCAGATAGTAGTGCTGATAAAGTCAATAACCTTGGGTAGTGGGTATGTGTTGTATATGTACGGAAGCGTGCAAATACAACGAAAGTTGGCTCGACTGGCAAAGCAAAACGTACTGCAAAAATTACTATAGAACAACACCGATAAAAAAATGAAAAAGGGAAAAAAAAAAAAAAAAACCAGATACACAGTAGCAAAACCGCCGACAAATTAGCTCCAAGTGATTGGGTAGATGGGGACTTGCTTAACTAGCAGGGTTGATTTGATGTTGGGTAGGTTTGTAGGCTTGTAGGCTCTATCGCCAGCTTATATTTTAGTAGGCTCGGTTTGGGTTGTGACAGACAGCTGGTGCTACTTTTTATACCCTTTTTCACCCCTGGCCGCCTTGACGAGTAGAACAAACGACAGATGGACCGTACGCTTGCCGCTGTTGCTTGTGATGGCCGGAGAAGAAAAAAAAGTTGAAGAAAGAAGGAAAGGGATGGATGGGATGGGATAGGATAAGATAGGATGGGCCGGAGGAAGAAGACCCAGGAAGAAGAAGAAAAAGAAGAGGAAGAAGAAGCCACTGAGAAATAAAGAGAGGAATTCTGAAAGTGATGGCTCACTGCTAACTAACTAAGCAATCTGGCTGCGTGGAGGAGACCGACTAGGAAATCTCAAGGACGGGCAATGCTGCGATAATTTGTCTATATAATAGCAAAACTGGTACTACTAGCACTAGTAATGCGATTAAATTGTTGTCGTAGTGTACTACTACTTGATACACCACAGTTAAGTTTTTCAGGCAAGTTAAGTTGCTCGCAGTCGTTGTCGGATCAGAGTTTCGTCGCTAAGAATGATAAGCTGGTGGTGCACCGCTACACCACAATTAGTCACTAATAGCGGCCAACTAAGCTCACGCTGCAGCACAGTAAGAATTGCGAAACGGTGGCTTTGCTTGCACTTTGCACTGACAACTTGGACAGGACTAATAGAATTAATAGAAAAAAAAACCAGTCAAAACCCGACTTAGGTGTAATTGACCCATCGAGATGGATGCATGAAAAAAAAATGAAGGATTGCAGAGTCAAGGATAGATGGCCACGAACAAAATTCAACACCTTGGGAGACAGGCAGTAGTGCAGTAGCAGTAACAGACACCAAGGTAAGGCAGTAAAGAAACCAAGTGGAAACAACATGTAAAGCAGGCATGAAGGGGTTTTACCCACTAGTCGCTATTAGAAGGAGCAAGAGGAGAGGAAGATATTGAGGAGCAGGAAGAGGGGGGGGAGGAGAGGGAATTTTGCACGATAAAATGACGACACTAAATCAAGAGATGAAGAAGAAAAGAGAAGCCTAGCGAAGGTAGGCGAAGAGGAGCAAGTTGCGCTGACAACAAAGCATTCACAAGGCCGAACAAGAAGAAGGGCTTCTTAACATTTCATATCCTAGACTTTGCCAAAAAGTGTGCTTTAGAATGTCCGGTGAAATTGAAATTGTCCATGTACACAAGGTTAACGCAAAAACCGCTATTCCTTGATATGTTATGCACCCGAGCCCAATTGTCTGGACGATGCAATGACCCGGAGGCCGGCATAAGGCCAGTCCGCCGGTTTAGCCAGCTTGGAGCTTAATAGCCATGAAAGGTGGGATGAGAGAAGAGCCGGATTAAGAGATAGAGAAGTAAATAGAGCAAATGATAAGACCGCGGTGTGCATGGTTTTGGGTGGAATAAAACAACCAACTTAAAAGTCGTCAAGTTTAATCATGGGACATGGTAGGATGGCATGAAAGAAACAAATACATGGGGGCGAGATGGAGTTCATTGACATCAGTATGTGAAAAGAAACCCGGTTGAAAACTAGATAGACGGGAAGTAATAGAGGTGGAGGTAGCTATACTACTAGTTGTATACTAGTAGCACGATGGTAGGTAAAAAAGACATACCTAGTAGAGGCCAAGCGAGGTCGCTGGTCCAGGCCCGGAAAGATATGAGGACTGGGTTGGTAGTAATTGGCGTTATCAGAGCCGTATTGGGGCGATGAATGCAGAACTGATTGAGAGTACAAATCGTGTTGACCCGCGGGGTCTATCGCTGTTATAGAAGCGGCGTCGTGGTTATAGCTAGAGAATGGTAAAAGGCTAATATTAGTCAAAGCTCAAGTCTAGGAACTAATTTACTAATTCTAATGATTCATTTATCATTTATATTCCGTCGAGGCCACCCATGATTCTATTTGTACACTACAAATATTTGTATCATCCATAAGTAACCTAACAGATAGATGGGATAACGTGAGGGTAAGTATAGTAGACAAAGACTTAGATACTTTTATTTCGAAGGGACAAGGGCGCCATTTAGGAGCAAATAAAAGGTCACAGCAGCGCCAGCAATGGGGCAGATAGCTAGAATTCTAGCCATTATCCGGCCTTGCTGGACCTGTTCGTTGTGCATGTTTATATCTTCCAGGTCCCATTAGAGTCTAGGCCTAGCTGGATCCTCATGATCCCGGTAATGGCAGAGAGAGAGGAGGCATTACAGGAACTTTCCATTGTATCGCAACTCAAGATTTTGAACGTTGTCATACGCTACACTGCAAGCTGCGTGACATTGCTACACCACACCGTCAAGTCCATACGCAACGACCTTGGGGCGAATAGAACAGTGTGCACACGAATATATCGACGGCGACAAGCTAGCATATAAGCACTGTAGCTATATGCCGATGAACCAATCAAGTGACGATATAGCAGAGTGCAATGATGCAACACTTGGGTGACAGAGTAACAACGCCATCCGTTGTGCACTCTCGACTACCGCAGATGCAGCAGTGGCTGTAGACCGTATGACAGCGTACGCATGTTTAACCTAGACAATGCTAACACACCGAGATATGGCAACATGATGAAAATAGTCAAATGATGGGACATAGTGTGGGACCAACACCAAAAACAGAAGCGATGGTGATGTTAGCGACGGCGGTAGTAAGAAAGCTCCCAATTGTCTTGGTAGACACCATAACAAACGACTAAGAAATGCGAAGATGCGCCCTCAGGCATATACTAGAATGCGTAGGTGTCTCGTTGCACGTACAATACAACGAATTTCATGAGTGAAAGAGTGTATATGTATATAGATGGGGGTTAAGGTGCTCGAATAGACTCTTTGTGATAAGGATATGATAATACTTAGCGTCGGTATTGCACGTATTAGGAATGACATAGAGCCAAGAATAATTCAGATGGCACTAATTCCCAACCCAATTTTTGAATGAAGAGATGAGGGGAAGGACATGGAGAGCGAAAGACACACCGTACTGAAAAGGGTAAAGAGGAAAAAAAATAGGTGATGAAATAGAACAAGGTTCTTGGCTGATGAACTTTGAAATTATAGAGTAATTGGGAAAATCTGTGATATAGCTGGATGGAAACAGGCTCATCGTAACGTAGTGTAGCGACTTAGGAATCTCACGAATTATTCGAACAGCAAGCTAATGTGGTGTGAACTGACAAGGCCACCAATTAATTGACACCTGGGTAGCTCTTGGTCTAGCTTCAGTTTATGGTGTCCACTCAGACAAGAACACTAATTTAGACCTACCATTGGTAGTGGCAATGGCAAGGCAAGATAAGTCAGGCTAGGATGAAATGATAGGCATAGGCCAATATTAAATACAAGAAATTTACATTTCAAGTCTTCAATAGCTTCAATCCAGTCAAACCCAAGGTAGCAAACCTATAATTGCATTAAATCCGTGGTAGAAATAGGGTACTTCTCAAAATCTTCTACCTTTTTGTCTTTAGGTTAAATCGCCAATAGATAAAATGTTTGTGGAAGGGCATAAATAGAACAAACTATCTTGAAATAATGGAATATCAAGATATTAAATAAAAAGCCTGATGGAAATATAAAATGGATTTGGGTGGGGGTTACTTAATGCAAGGCTCAGTAGTATCCTGTGCTATAGGAGTTAGGCAGAAGGGATATATTCATGAAATGACACATATCAGATTCAGGTTGATACCTCATATGTCAACATCTAATCTGTGTCATCATGAATGAATGTTCTAATTTACAACATGAGAATCAAAACATAATTATTCACTAGTAGACTTACTAGTAGAATAATGCGAAAGAAGTGTTGAAATGAAGAATACTGGAGCTATATCGTTGAAAATCGGATATCAAGTGTCCAGGCGAGACACAATATTCATAGTAATACAATGGCATAATAACATGAATCTGCAGATGCCAGGTTTGAGTTTGTGTCGAACAAACAACTATTCTTGAGACACTGATAAGGATGGACATACGAAATGTGATGTGATGGGACCAACCCTGGCACGCATTGTGACTAGGACATCATCGAGTAGGCTTTCATAAGAGACTGTGGAAGGGGAGCATTTGAAGGGCGTGCGAGTCGATCTTTTGATCACACCACATGCGAGTCACTACAAACATATGGTAAAAAGATACGGAAAGAATATGGAGATGCGACTGGTATGGATATTTGTAACATGGGAAATGGTGATGGGTTTGTTTGATTCTGTGATATTTGGGATGTAGCCATTCGATATCAATAACATAGTGCAGGGTTGTTTCTTACCGCATATCTGCGCTTCGAGACTGCAACATCTCAGGGTATTCCATTTGTGAAGCTCTTGAGGGCGAATAATAGCTTGTGGTTGTCTAATTGCAGTAGCGTATTAGTCAAGCATGTTCCAAGTACGAAAGTGGTATAGTAGGTAGTTTCGATCTCGTGGTTTGTATATAGAAAGTAGTAGCAAAGCTTATGCTCAGGTGGCCCGTGAAAGACGTTTCTGGCGATGGGAGTTTGAGGTACATTAAAGGTGTTTGGGTGTATTACATCAATCGGATGCTGCATCTATGATTTGGCATTATGTTAGTATAACCACACCAAGAAATTGATGCCTGAAACAGATACACTGGCATCAATAAAGAAGTTGAACATATCCAGATAGACACCATATCGACAATGAAAACTGTAGAATGTATATATGCAAAGATCAGACTCCATATACCAGAAACCTGCTGATTTGTGAAGTATGTAGTTCTTGAAGTCCACCAGTTCATACCCACAGGGTAAAGGCTCGAAATGGATAGCGTGTATGATGTGAAGCAGTTATGAAAAGAAAAGTAGCATAATACCGTTGTAGATTCTTGATATGAAATCATACATCAAGGATGTATTACAACAATAACGCGAAGGATTATATCAACGACTGAACTGGGGAAATAAGGTTGTACAAATGATGTGATGTGATGTTGATGTCTGTTGTGTGAATGATCTAGGCAAAGGGGTTTATGATATAATATCGAAGTAAAAAAGGGCGAAGGTAGCCTACCGTAGATAATAGATCAACAAATACACATGTATCAAAGCTGACCTAATTTTGGCATATGGTTTTGTGAGCAAGAATTAAGATGGAGTGGTAGAAGAATAGCAGAAGTCGTTCTTGGTGTAGTGAACTTTGAAAAAAAAGAACAGGCAGTGTGATATGGGATGTTATTCTAATTGAAAAAGAAAGAGAAAAGTATAAAAAAAAAGAGAAAGGAAAGTGAAAAACAACTGTACCTTTTCTGGTGTTCAAGTACGTAAAAACGAAGAGCGTAAGTTACTTTTTTTTAAGTTCGAAGTACAGCGAATGAAATGGATTTCGGATGAATAAGGTAGGCAAGCGAATAAAGGAAGGCCTTAACGAAGCGATTCAAGCGGTTGATTCGGTAAATAATGAAGAAAATGAAGCTGGAGATGGATGTTGGGCTTTTGCAGAAGTGGTCGGGCTGAATATAATATGTAGATATCGCGATTTGCGCCAATTGATCTAACAGGAATATAGACATGAGTACAGCAGATTCAGTGATGCAGCATAAATTCCGTGACAGGAGGTTGGCCGTGACGTAGCTAGTTCTAATCATACTAAAGGACCTGAAAAGACCAAATACACAAACACAGAGGGCAACTTACTTTGACGACATATGACTATAATCAACGACAGCTCAAGATATTCGGAGAAAGAACGAGATATTCGGCGTCAATAAAGGCGTTGAGTAGATCGCAAAGTTGGCCTTGACGAAAATATCAGAATTCAATGCGGGATAGTCTTTGTGTAAATACTGCGGGATTGGATCCGTAAATAGAGTAAGTAAAATCAATAGCGTGAAAATACGCAGACAATATAGGCGACGATGCCGAGATGTTTATAGGAAAAACACCGAAAGACGATGGATGTGATGAATGAAAATATGGGAGAAATTGAGTAGATATAGAAACGTGGACTGATAGAAGAGAATGAAGGTAGAAAGAAAGAGAAGAGAGAAGGCCCACGAAAACAAAAGTAGAGATATAGGAAATGTAATAGAAAGCAACGATTAGTTAAGGAAATTGCGAAAAAGTATGAAGTGCGGTAAAAAATAGAGAAAGACCAAAAAACAAACGCGAGCCAATCAGGATTAGTGTCAAGTCAAGTGAAGTGAAAGAAAAAAGGAAAAAGGATGAGTGAAGAAAGAGGAAAGAAATCAGTGGAAGCTGAGCGAGTATCAGAACGTAATAACCAAGTTGCACTACGTTGGCTGCAAAGAGGAAGTCGGTCTTAATTGAGATATCTAGGAGGAAGAGCGATTTCAGCTAGTATTAGTATCTTGGCTGTCTACAAGAAAGATGAATAGGGACGAGGATTATCTCGGGTCGACTAGGCCGTACTTAAGTATTCGAAAACACAACGTTTGAGCAACACAGCAGAACTAGAGAAGGAAGGAGAAAAAGAGCCGCTGGGGGTTGTCTATACACTCAGATACTAAGGAAGAGATAGGTAGGTAGATACAGACGCAGTATATGTTCCATCTTATTCACAATAAGACCTCGACTTCTAAGTCTTGACTACTACTAGCCAAGAAGCACTAATTAATGCTTCTACTGCTGTTGATCTTGGCCGATGTGGCGTATCCTTAGTGGTACAGATTGGCACACTGGACACATTGAATGGTACTAGGAAATGAGAAAGGGCGGGCGCATGAGGAAACTAGCAGAAGTTGGGCAAGGCAGGTACAATTGCTTCTTGTTCTCTAGGCATAGAATAGAAAGTACAGCTGGGTCGGGGAGGGTAGGGTAATAGAACATGATATGGTTAGATACTTACCCTGTGATCGAAATACAGGCGGCAAAGACTGCTTATGGCGAGAGACGATGGAACTTAGAAGAAAGACAAGACAGGTGGTCGAGAGACCTATGCCATATATATATACACGTATATACACATATGTATCTATATAGATGAACGTCTTGCCTGTCTATATAACTTTGCACAACAAAAAGACTCAAAGGCAAGAGTAGAAATAATAGAGTTGAAAGGATATATTAAAACGTCATCTTGTTTAACTACTCGCGCATCTTTATTCAGTAGTGATTACAAGATACTTTGGCCCGTTACCACTGGCCCAAAACAATCCTTATTTTCCTATTTCAACATGAACTGCCAGATAGCCCAATGAGCCGCTTAAACGTAGCGGTGATTGCTATTGTGGCAGCAGCAGAAGTTCCATCTGAAAGAGAGAAGTGGAGAGGAAGGCAGGAATACAGAAGGAGACGAGAAAGGCGTCCAGTCTACGGAATATGAAAATTACAACGGGTGATAAAATAAAGACATTAAACAGACGAGTAGAAAAAGAGATGATCTCTAGTGCAGGAAAGGTTGCGTGTTCAACACAAACTCTGCTGACTAAATTATAGCTAGCAAACTAGGTGGTTAGAGGTCCTTTGTTGTAGCTCCTTCGCGATCGGTGAGGAGACGTGTATCTACTCTAATACTGCTATAATAGTGCTGTAATAATATGAGCGTCTATGGTATCTAGGCTTCATTAGCTGGAACTACGTACTCAGGCTCATAGAATCCTCATGATGCGTCCGGCCGTTTCGGTCCTCCTTTTCAGAATCTTGTCGATAGCCTCACACCATATAAACCAAAATCGAGCCTGTAGTAGAGGAACAAGAAGGATAGAAATTGAAAATGGCAGTACTAGTAACACTCCCAAGAAGTACACCCAATCCAAGAAATTAGGTGTATCTTATTGGCAAACGCCTACCTATCCCGCAAGATAAACAAACAGAACAGATTCAGCTTGGAATTACTCGAATAGAAGATCATTATTGTCAACATCGGCTAAATGTGACGGTTCCCATACATTACACAGATGAGTCTATCTACATAGTGCGCTATTCCTTGCTATTAAGCCTAAGAAACAGAACTCACATCGGCCTTTCCGCCAATATCATACTCGTAAGATCCATTTATAGTGCCTCACACGAGGTCTTTTGTATTAACAAGACGGTAAGAAGATGTTCATATTTCTGCGGCTTCCCATTACATGTATTATTATGCACATGTCCTGGTATTGCTCGCCATATAATCCTTTGTTTTCTTCCCCGAGCCGCCTCAGAGTATTGCAAAAGAGCCGTCTGATATTATGCGCGACGATAAAATAAAGTGAAAGTCAGAAATACAAAAATTAAATGGAATCATTGATGGGGCAAAGATTAACGAAAGTATAGTTTACCACACCCAATGATCTCTCACTACAGTACCCTTATAGAGATATCTTATCAATAGACACGACTTACGATGTAATTTTAATGTCGATATCTATCTTCCATGGTGCAAAGCTTTAAGGGCTGTCTGTTCATATTCACTGCCTAGATTCATAAACAAAGCTTGTGAAAACTCCTAATGGCACTAACCTGTACACATTGTGTGAATAATCTGAAACGCAACGAGAGTGATATACCGAAAGAGTTCCTACGCAGTATTAATTTTTGAACATATAGCAAGTACGTAATTTTCGAAAATTTAGGACAATCACGGATCGTAACAGTGAACAAAGAAAACTCATTGAATACTCGTGCAAGATACAAGACAGAAAGAAAGGAACACATCTGCAAACGTTACAGGCAGCCCCAAGTCCGAAATGCCACCATAAATTAATGAAGACATATGAACAAGGCTTGAAGGTAGCTTCTAAGACTAGAACATGCTTGATTTTGAGTCACTTTGAGATATCTTTTTAGAAGATTGCCTTGAATTGGGTATAGTTTAGGCATAACTAAGCAAAAGCCAACATATATTCTGGCTGATATTACATTCTTAATCACCACTAGCAACATGATATCATGGCCTAAAGTGCACATTGGTTGCCCCAACACAGGTCTTTCTGGAACTATAGAAAGCTACATACTAAGTAGTGGTGATAGCATTCGATCTTGTTGACTTACGTACAGTCATAGTTGAAATTTATGGTTTCTATACTGTGCAAATCATCATATCAGTTTTATTTGTGTCTACTTGAACTGCGATGGTCTGTATGCTGGTATTATATTAGTATAGTTGATCCAGGAAATTTGCTTTTTTATAGCACGTTCAGCAATGTGATGATAATACAACAACAGTGTCATAAAATTCTAGTCGCTATAGTAGCTTAATTTATAGAGTTTATCAAGTTTTAACGGCTCATATCAATCATCGACACAAAGAGAGACTCAGCTTGTCGAAGCAGTGGTAGAAATGCCTCATCCAATGGCACCGATATTTTGTATCTCCTCACACCGAGAACCTAATTACTAGAGTCAATATAGTGAAGCAGAATTAGCCATGAGACCTCATAAAGCAGAGAAACACAACGACATCATTGAGATGCACAAATGCTTGATCTAGAACATGAATCGCGCAGATTGTCAAACTTGATAATATTCATGAGTTGGGCGCCCACTATATGGCACTACAAAGGAGACTGTCTCTTAGTTGTGTGCCGCACAGCGTTGGTTTTATTCATCATGAAATAATATTCAGTCGCACTGAGCTGGGTCGAAGCGTTGTGGTGTTCACAATTCCAATAGATTCAAGTACATAACCCTAATGTAGTACTGGCTAACCCTAATTAATCTCACGTCACACAACATGGTTGTCATAAAATTTATGTAAGGAGAGAATTTTGCTGCTTATCAATGTGATTATGTATATGCGTAATTTAGGAACTGTTACGATTTTGCGTTTGAGCTACATGCTAATACTAACAAATCAAGCCATCATTTAAATCACTAGGAACACATATATAAGCTAATTCAATAGAAGTAGAGTTATAGCTGCGGGTAAAAAATACGCAAAGGACTAGAAAAAGGAACACAGTATGGAAAGTCTACAAGTCTCATCTATTTTATTTCTTTGGCTTGTGAGTTTGACTTCATGAAATGACAATAATGCTAGAGTTGGTTTTTTTATATCTTGAAGTGGAGTAGATACCAAACATGCAGTTTAACGAACAAAAATGCGAATATAATAAGATTAGACTTCCTTTTGGACATGACCGGACATAAGGGAACTGTAAACAAAGATGGCTGGAACAGAAACTGGTTCACTTAGGGTAGGATAAGCCTAAAAAGGTAGTTCCAACAGACCGCATGTAAAAAACCGAATATTCCTTGCAAACTGTCTTGACTACTCACCAGAAATTAGACCAATACCTACAGAGGGCACCACACTAAATAATTGTATGTATAGGTGGTGAATGGGATTAAATTTTTACATGACTCTATAATGTGTTTCCATAGTATAAGCAAGCACAGGCTATCAATGAAATAAGATGACTTTACGTTGTCACCCCACCAACCATACACTTTCTTGGAATGACAAAAATGAACATTGGAATCGTTCCAAAGCGAGAAATGTAGGCGATCGGAAGATTTATCTGGCGTCGAAGGAAGAGACAGCACATGGACCTATAGGCGCATATGGGCGATTCATCGACTAGTCTAGCAAACCGTAAGCTTATTATACGCCACGGATAGAGCAAAACGATGGAATAATAAGAGGCACATGTTGTGTACACAAGACATTCATTTGTTGGATACTTGGCTGTTTGCGTGTGGAGCGTTATGCCGCGTTGAATCTACAAGCTGCCCAATATAGACATTGTATGATTCCTTCAATATATAGCCTAGAGTCTTTGAGAGAAAATGAAGAAAAAAAGACAGCGAAGTTTGCGATTTCGCTATATTGTTTACAGTTTGTTCGTATTTGATCGAGCACGCCTTGAGAAAAATAGAAATATCACTGGCTCGCCATCAGCCACGGCACAAACAAAAGCCAACAACCACATACAGGCAAACGCCTCTCTCCTCTTCTATTCGAATTCGATTTTTATCAGTAGCAAACCAACTAAGGCACGATGAACACAAAACTCGTGGCTGGGGCCACTTTTCATGCAAGCTCTCGAATGTCTCGTTCCGCCCGACCCGACCAGATAAGGAGTGCTTGCAAAACAAGATACCGATAACCTATCATCTTACGTCCTTGCCGCTTTCTTTTTGTCTGCATGCTTCCTACGCATATTCGTTAACTGCAGCCCACTACACCACCCGGAACATATGTGGAGATATAGCCTAGTTAAGTGGCAGACATGATTGCCGTGTGATGTGATATACAGTCAAAGTTCGTATGGAAGGCCGAGCCATGAATCTAGTGAGATGTAATAAGACTATCAACGCGAAAGCACAGAAAAGGACTTGTGTAGGTATATTGAAGCCGCTTACATCGTAATAGCGCTAGAAGTAGCAACCAACTTATTCCTTGTGGCTTTTGTTCTAGGCATCTCATCACCAAGCACTGATTCCACCGAGCTC
The DNA here is from genome assembly GCA_009806295.1 of Davidsoniella neocaledoniae. NCBI lineage: Eukaryota > Fungi > Ascomycota > Sordariomycetes > Microascales > Ceratocystidaceae > Davidsoniella > Davidsoniella neocaledoniae. The sequence continues at coordinate 11,795 of RHDR01000752.1, forward strand.
CCTGGAAGTCATACAAGCCTATACTTTTGTGGCCCAAGTTGCCATAGTCTTTCTGGTTCTCTGCCTCAGACTATACTTTCTAGAGGTGGTGTTTGTGTCTCCAGCGCTAGACCAGAATAGGAGACCGATACCAATGCCATTTTGTATAAAATGTGCTACAGTGGCCAGCCCAAGTATCTTACTGAGCCCTGGAGTATTTTGTGGTGCTTTCTTCTGTGAACCTTTACGGACCATGCCACTAAGACTGGGTTAAGACTTTTATGCTGTGAAGACACCACCATAATGCTTGAAGCCAAAGAATTGTACTAGATTCAGGCCTTCTTGTTATTGAATAGATTGAGTTTAGTACGACACACGCCGTTAGTTACAGTTACAGTTACGATGCTAAAGAGGACGACATCGGTAGCTTCCGAGTGAAGGGCTTGTTTTTGTCCTGCCTTAAGTCATGAATAGTCGACAGACACCTCGACATTTGACTATAGGTAATATAATGCCCTTTCTGCGAGTCACGTTGTGTGTATGAGAACAAGGTATGTTGAAGTTGCAAGGCTAAAAAAGCCAAGATCTTGTTCGTTTTTTCAGCTAGCATCAGTAAAACAAAAGCAATGCTATGGCCTACAGCTAATGAAAATTTTCTGCTTAACTTTAAACCAACACCCCGTCTCAGGCACACAGATCTACATGACATTTTCAATATCAGCTTGTCTTGCTAGCCCCCAAAACAGTGAGAAGAGAACAATGGTAGCCCGTTGGTTTTCCGCTTATAATATTGTCCCATAATGCGAGTTACAAACGCTCATGCTTGGCTTGTGGCTTGGCTAGAATTGAAATGACTTCATTTTTTGGGAATGACAATAACAATAACTATCCATACGACCGATTGATATACATGAGCATCCGCTTCCTCTGCACGTGGCCATTAATATGTCGACAAAACAACAAATGCTTTTGCGAACTTCATATTCCTATTCCTCCAAGGAGTCATGTCTGCTTGAATACGATTCTATACCGCGTTTATCAACGGCATTTACAAAAGCTCTCTCTCTCTCGCTTCAGTCTCCGGTTTTTAGTAATAGCCCAAGTCTAGAGAAGAGAAACTGGATTTCAGGCTAGACATTTTGACAATACTATAATATCTCATAATTTACGAAACTTGGTCAGAGTCTCTGCTAGTTTGTGTATAAAGACACTAAGAGCACCAAACAAGAGAGCCTAGAGATACACTAGCGATACGCCGTAGTGGTGGGGGTGTGTGCAAATCTGCTATGAAATTTTTGGCCTTGGGTGTATAGTTTTATGCGAGCCATTATAGACGGCTATTTTATGGCATTTTACTTTTTTGGCTTCTTTTTTTTACAAGCGAAAGAGAGAATCGGATAATATAAAATACTATCCTTTTACTAGCTTCAGGAATATGTAAAAGGATTCATGCATTGGATACTTCCCCAATTTTTTAGTGATGAGCGCAAGTCAAAGAGGCATTATGGTTTTCAGTATAGATATTAAGAGAAATACAGTTCAAGGCCTTCTATAGGTTGTTCTAATTCCGTATTGTCCGAAGAAAATGGCGGGCATTATCGTAAGATGTGCCAACAACCTATATGCTTTGGTATATATCCTCCATCATGTTCGACATGTGGTTTTCAGCCATGCAAGGCATAAAACCATGCACGAGATAATGGCTTAGTCCGTGTTCACTATAGAAAAGTCGAAAGAGTTCTAAGCGGTCTTAGAATGCTGGCCCAATAATGGTATCATGTTTCTTACCTAGATAGAATGGAATCTTCTAAGAAAGAAAGCCATAAATTAAGACTGCCGAAAACAATTATTACTAACGGATGACCAATCAGAAATAAATGTATGCCTGAATGTTAGTTGGTTCATGACAGGGTAGCCTTTTTGTTGGTTTCTAAGCCATGCCTATCAATAGATACTAATGAACATACCGCTTACCATCTATTGTTCCTTATTCTGATTAACCTATTTTCTCTGAATGATACTCTTATTGTCTTGTTGTGAACTTTATGGCAGAGAAAATTTTATATTGTGTCCTTTGCAGCGCAAAATGCACTGGCAGGACAAACCATTCACCTCAATATTCATTTGAGAGAAGGCAATGAATATCTAAAATA
>RHDR01000753.1:0-13921 GCA_009806295.1 Davidsoniella neocaledoniae
AAGCACATATTAAAGAATGACTCTCTCAATATACATAATACCATCCACAAACATAAATGTACACTTACAATCCATGGAATTCTAGTCAATCAATAGCCACCCCCTTCTTTTCATGAAATGGATTATCTATGGCTTGGTATAATTCCACGGAAAACCTGAGAAACATGGCTCATATATATATAGCATCTTGTGCTCCTATCTAAGGCCGGCGTCAACAAATAGATAGCCCTATCTTCTATATATATCGGATACACCGTGACCACATGATCATCCGTATATTTTTTTCTTTCAAACAAAACATGTAGTATTTCATGCAATATAGGAGATTCCCTATTTCTCCTTCATACGAAGGCCCTCACGATAGATGTAAGAAAACAAGAAAAGAAAAAAAAATTCTTCATCGCACAGCGTACGAAATCGGGTGATCCTAAGCTAGATATGTACAAACCTCGCATCGCTATCTATTCTCCATCTTCCCCCCTCCCTTTCAACCCCGTGTCTTTTGTTGCTTGTATTTTTTTTTCGCCCGCCTGCAGCTCGCCTACCTACCTGTGACCCTGCCGCTACTATAATCGCCGAACAACTTGTTACTTGTTCATATGTAACAGTACGCTGCAGAACGCCGTAAGTTACATATATGTACTGGTACCTTGTGCATGTACTCATGTAGCATAGATGATAGACCATATCAGTATATGTACCCGCTGTCTGAGCAAGTTCCTAGTATTTTCTCCATTGTTGCATCCATGAACCGTGAATCAATTACTTCTCTTTCTTGTTTCTTTTTCCCTTTCCAATCTCATAATCATAGATTTTAACATTCAAGTTACAAGTTTCTTTATTTCTTTAAAACTGTCTGTCGTCTTTTTCGACTCGCTTTTTTTTTGCTTTTTGATAATCTGTGCGCCCGTTCCCTTGTCTGGGCCCCATCATATGCCTATCTTTTAACCAGCTACCCAACGATTACAACATCGGTTATCCCTTAGCATCGTTTTAGCAACTATGGCAACATCGCTATTGTCTCGATTTGGTCGTCTAGCACCACGCCGCACTCCGTTTGTGAGACCATGGCCGACGACATGCTCACGACACTTTAGCAATACTCTAGAAACTCGTCTCAAGCAGAATCCTCGTCTTTTAGCATCAATTTCACACCAAACAAGCCCGGGTGCAGCGGTGTCGTCTTTGTCGATTGACTCTACTACCCATAAAAAGTCACATGACCCACGGTCCAATGGAACAAGAGTCCGCGCAACCCTAACCCTATTGGCATCTGGCGGTTTAGTTGCTGCTGGAATCAGCTTTACCGTCTCCGAGCCTACCTCACACGAAGAAAACATTGTTCATGATGTGCGTGAGCCGTTGAGTCTACCGCGGTATCGTCTTGCTGAAGTCCGGGAACACCATGGTAAGTCTGGCCAGCCGTGGATTACCTTCAAAGACAAGGTGTACGACATTACCGACTGGATTGCTGGACACCCCGGAGGTGAAGTCATCTTACAAGCTGCCGGTGGCAGTGTTGAGCCGTTTTGGAACATCTTCAGTATCCACAAGTCACAGCATGTATACGACATACTCGAACAATACCTGATCGGTTACGTCCATGCGGGTGACCTCGTCGACGGTAAGATGCCCTCGACGGCCATCGAGGATCCCTTCAGTACCGATCCCACCCGTCACGCCGATCTGCGTACGTTGACAGCCAAGCCTCGCAATGCTGAGGCGCCTGCCTACGCACTTGAAGCGTCCTTTGAGACCCCGAGTGATCTGTTCTACGTGCGTAACCACTTCTGGGTACCTCGGATCGAACAGCCCGATGAACACAGCCTGACCATTGAGTTGCCCGATGGCGATTGTGTCACATACTCGCTTGCCGAGCTCAAGCAGAAGTTCCGGGCTCACACTATTGCCGCTACGCTGCAGTGTTCAGGCAACAGACGTAACCACATGACCAAGGAGGTTGGTCCGACTAACGGTCTACAGTGGACTAACGGCGGCATATCTTCTGCTACCTGGACGGGTGTGCGTCTCGCCGATGTTCTCGCCGACGCCGGTTTTCCCGTAGCCGCCGTGCGTAATGGAGAAATAGAGACGCCCGAAGACGCCAAACACATCCACTTTGCAGCTCTCGAAGCATACGCTGCCTCGATTCCGCTGAGCGTCGCCCTGGATCCCCGCGGAGACGTCCTGCTAGCCTACGAAATGAATGGCGAGCCATTGCCGCGTGACCACGGGGCCCCTCTGCGCGCCCTCGTACCCGGCCACGTAGCTGCTCGCTCAGTCAAATGGCTTAGCAAAATCACCGTCTCGGACGAGGAAAGCACGTCGCAGTGGCAACGTAAGGACTATAAAAGCTTCGGCCCCAACCTGGCCCACAAGAAAGTCGACTGGGACGACGCTCCGTCTATCCAAGAGATGCCTGTGACTAGTGCCATTACTTCTGCTGTTCTCAGCTTAGCTGATATCGGAGAGTCTGCTAGACGTGCCGTCGACGTCAAGGGCTACGCATATTCCGGTGGTGGTCGTGCTATCACTCGTGTTGACGTGAGCTTAGATGGCGGCAAGACGTGGGCCCAAGCTGATCTTGTTGATGACGACAGCTGCAACAATACCAAGCACAACCCCGGTGGAGGTGGCCGGACTTGGGCGTGGAAACGCTGGGTGCTTTCTGGTACCGTAGATATCTCGCCAGCATCGTCGATAGAGCCATCCAACAATATCGCCCATGCAGCAGCTATCTCCCAGGACAAGGGTGATAACAAAGCCGACGACATTTCGTTCTTGTGCTCGCCAGATATAGTCGTCAAGGCTACTGACGAAGCATACAATACGCAACCTCAATCACAAGCCTCCATCTACAACACACGTGGAAATCTGGCTACTGCATGGCATCGTGTACGGGCCTGTGAACGTTGCACCTCCAAGCCCACATCTTCATCTTAGAACAACATAATCATGTTCCGTATATATAGACCTCAACCTAGAACATCCTCCACACATTCCCTAACGATAATGACTTCATTCAAGACCGAACACAGCACCCTAATATGCAATCCTTTCTTTGCTTTGTTAAATATTCACTCAATACATTTGCTCTCTCTAAATCACTTATTTCTTTTTGCTAAAGTTGATATGGATTGGTTGATAATTACTACTGTGCCTATGCTATGCAACTCCTTCTGGCTAATAAAAGTAGTTCTTTCGTTATTTGAAAGATAGAAAGAAAAGATAATAAAAACATGTTCCGTTACTACACTAATCAAATCTACTCCTCGTCATCTTCATTGTCGTTCTCGGTTTCGTCGTTATCGTTTTCGTTGTCCGTGAAGTAGTCAAAAGGTTCCGGGCAAGGAGCTTCCTCGCTGTCACTGTTATCAGCAAGAACTAGTCGCACCTGGGGAGTTTCTGGAGGCGCTAGGACTCGACCACTAGCGTTGGGATGGGATTGGCGCAATAGTGCTTGGAGTTCCCGGAGAGAATCAGTGCTCTGGGGTAGAGAAGAGGCGGGACCGCGGCTAGAGCGTCCCGAGCGACCACTTCTTCCAGTGGGAGCACCTACAACGGGAGCCTTTTCGGTGGCTACCTTCTTGAGCTTCTCCTCCAGTAGTTTTTTGGCTTCGTTAGGAGTGGTATCGACAAGAAGCATGGGTCCACCTGTAGGCTTCTTGACGGGCTGGTACCGACCGGCGGGGAAGCTGATGTACTTCAGTTGACTAGGAAGGACACGAGACATGTTTTCCAGGTCAAAGCCGGCCTTTTCCTTCTCCACTCTCTTCTTAACATCTGTGGAAGCTACGCCAGATTCCTTCTTCTCCACCTTGACCTCATCACCAGCTTCAACAGCAACACTAGCGTCACTAGAGTCACCCTTCTTCTCCTTCTCTTCGTCGACATCCATCTTGTCCTCAGTAGCGGGGATCTTGACTGCAGGGGCAGAATCAATATCCATAGACTCACGGCGTTGAGCCTTCTCCTTCTTCTGTGCCCGACGCTTGGCCTGGGCAGTGGTTGAAAGAATAGCAGTGGCAACTAGAGCAGGACCCTCTTCGGCCTTGACCTCCTGTTCAGGAGGGTAGTCAAATAGGCTAGGACGAGCAGAGCAATGGAATTTGAATGATGGAATCTCCAAGTCCTGGTCAAGACCAATGATGGAAGTGGGCGAGAAGCTTAGAGATAGGAAGTGGGTAAAAGGGAACCAGTACCAGTACTGCGTGAATACAGCCATACCAACGATACCGGCCATGTTGAGGTTTCCAGTCTGGGTCTGGAGGCCAATGGTGCAGTTGCGTCCACCAGCATCGATGATACCTAGGGCAAGAGCAGCACCAAACTTGGTCATGGCATCCTCATGACGGTCACTGACAACCTTCTTGAGTATCTTGCGAATAGACGCAGCCTTGGGGTTCATGGTCTCGTTCTGCTGCACGAGAATCATGGAAAGCGAGATCAGAGCACCTTGGCGAACAAAGTCTGACGGGTCCTTAATCATAGGCTCGAGAAGATCGATGGCTTCATCGAGGCCAGTGCCGGCGCAGCTGATACCAAGGGCCATGGCAGAACCGTAGCGGACATGGGGGTTGTATGACTCCGAGAGAAGCTCGACCATGCGGGGGACACTGCTAGGCTTGCGGAACAAGATGAAGCCCAAGCTCATGACGGCCACACGACGGACATCATCACTGACATCACTAACAGCGGTGTGGAGAAGCTTGCGAACAGCCTTGTTGCTGCCAGTGCCACAGTACGCAAGGGCTACAGTCAGAATGCCACCATAACGTAGGGTAGGATCCGCATCGGAGAGTAGACTCTCAATGACGGCATCGGCGGCTTCTTGGCGACCAAACATGATCATGGCCATACCTAGAGCAAGACCACGGATGGTCTTTTCGTGGCTGGTCTCATGTGAGTACGCAATCATGTCCTCTAGGGCACGCTCGTTGCCAGTGCCAAGCATGATAAGACCCATAGCCAAACCAACGGCCTCACCGTTTAGGGCAGAGTCAGCATATAGGACACTCTTGAGTTTTTCTAAAATCTCCTCGGAGCCAGTAGCCATTCCAGCAATACCAAGACCCAGGGCACCACCGTGCTGGATGATCTCCTCTTCGGTTTCGGAGAATTGAGTCTTGAGGTACTCCAACGCACTAGCACCGTGGTTGGCATGGATCAAACCATACGCATATAGCGCGCCACCTTGGCTGTAGATAGAGCCATTTTGGGCACCACGAGGTAGGTAAGGCTCCAGCAGCTTACGTGATTGTAAGATATTACCACGATGAATAACACCTAGGGCAGCAGTGGCAGAAAACTTGCTCCAGTTGACAGCTTTGCCAAGCCAATCAAGGTTGTCACGGAAAAACTTGTCGTTGGTAGTACCGTGGTTCATGAAGGCATTGCAGAAAGTTAAAGCAGTATGGAAGATGGAGTTTCGGCTTTCGAGGCTATCGCGGACCTTGTTGAGGATGTTTGTATCGGCCTTGTTGTTCCGGTATAGAAACTCAAGGTTGAGTTTGATCGTCTTGGTACCGTCAAGAATTGAGTGGATGTTGCGGTAAACCTTAGCTTGGGCCTCGGGAATCTCTTCCTCGTCTTGTTCAGTCTTGGTGTCATTCTCGAGAAGAGCATCGGTCTCGGTAGCATCAGTCTCAGACTTGACCTTCTTTGGTTTACCAGAAGGCAAAGCCTTCAACACCTTGCCGAGGAATTCTTGAGTGCTGTTGTCGTATAGATCGAATGCGATTTGGTAGGCATTGGCGGTAGCTTCCCGATCCTCCTTTTGCACTAGATGACGGAGCATCATAGTAGCTTCATCGTCGGCATTGAGATACACGACACATTTGGCAATAGCGAAAAAGTCTGGGGATGGAACCTCATTGAGTAGGTCTAGGATGAGGCGAAGAAGTTCAGTGCGGAGGCCACGTTCTTGGACAACATCTAGGCATAGGCCCAACGCATACTCGATAAGCTCCTCGGCGCAGGAAATCTCGGACGTAGACTTGCCCTTGGTGGTGGTATCGTCAGATCTAGCACGCTTGATGACGCTGCGAAGCACATCTAGACGCTTGGCCTCCATGGCAATACCGATAACCTGGTGGTACTTGCCTTGCTTAAGGCAGACCTCGAATAGGCGCTCGATAACATTCTGAAGGAGCTCTCTGGTGCTACTATTAGGCAAGCTGAAGGCAGATAGAGCACCATCAGTACCGGTTTCGATGTAGTGCAAGCTCTCGAGAAGGGACTCATTAGGCGAGGACCTAGCAAGTAGCGACTTGGATGGGAGATTAGTATGAGAGAACGGAGTCGTGGGGGGACGTGAGGTTATCATTGGAGGCAAAAGCAGCTGATGGCTTGTCAGACTTGGTGCTCTTGGTAGAATTGTCGTGCTCTTGAATAGAGATAATGATCCAGAGATCAATACACTTGGAGATCATGGTCTCTTCAAACTCGTTGGGAGAATCCAGGCTGAAAAGCTCGCCGGCAGATAGGGCAAACGCCATGCTTTGAGAGTAGGCTTGCAGATGGTAGTACACCTTGGCCAGGACAAGAGCGGCTAGCTTGCGGTTGGGGAAGGATTCATCTTCGTAGAGGGTTTCACTATAAAAGAAAGAAAACGGTAGGCCATGATGTTAGTTTCATGAGCAATTGGTGGACGAGTTTGTGTTGAGGCTAAGGCATTCATATACATGGACTCGAGAGATGGCAAGAATAGGCCTAGGTGTGGGAATAAGTATGGGTTGTAGGTGAAACATACATTTGATCGACGGCGCCAGCAACTTCCGTCCAGACGGTGTTGATGTCGTCATTGAGAGTCTGCAGAGCAAAAACTCTCAGATCAGGTTCCTCGTCATGGAGGAAGCCTAGGATGCCCTTGGCAGAAGATGATACGGGCCGCGAAGCGAGCATCGTGATGTATTGATCAGGGTTGAAAGATGGATGATCGGTATACGGCCGGAGAAAGGAAGTCTGGAGAAACGAGGCTCCGAGACGGACCGGATTTGATGGCGTTGATGATTATCAAGGCAATGGTAGCGGGAGTGACGATAACGAATGGCACAACAAGAGGCAGTAGAATTGCAATGCTTGAACACGAGATGGTGTCGTGCCAGGTGGTGAATGCAAAGCCAAGCCACAAAAGATGCGAAAAAGGTATGTTGAGATGGCGTCTGGTACAAAAAGACGAGGGTAGTTTGCTGCAAAAGTCGTGATATTGTGTTGTTGGTTGTAGACAGCCTGAATTAAGGTGGGAAGGGAAGGTCAAGATTCTATGCAGGCAAATCTAGAGCTCAATCCAAGCCAAAATGCAAGGTCCACGTCAGGCAGAGCGTGCCTAGCAATGGGAGCAATAGCAAGAGCTACGAAAGCAGAAAGCAGAAAGCACGACTAGGGGGCCCCACTATTGGCCTAAGAAAGTGGCTGAGTCAGCAAGAACAAGCCACGACTTTTGAGGGTTTCTGTTCATTGTAGTGTGGCCTGAAGTAGAAGGCTAACGTTTACAATGCTGTGCTCTTTAACGCTATTTTTGACCGCAGTCGAACGGCCCTACATATATATGGTACAAGACGGTGTCACGTATGCGCCTAGAGGCAACAGCACATTGGAGCTAGGAACTAGAAATGTGACGCGAAAAAAATTGTGTACTACGGTGGTTGATATCACATGGAAGGTATCGCGAATGCTGATGGCCGTGGCGTGGACAGTATCCGCGGGAAATGGCCGGTATAATGTATATGTATGTATATAAACGATAGCTTAAATACATTGGCATCTGTATATGTTGACTTGTCCCAACAATATGTTTCTGTTGCATGACACTGTGCTATTGTTGTTGATACGACTAGCTAGTACATATAGCTATGTTTGTATCTGTACATGCACATACATATGATTCATCCTCATCAGCCATCCACAAATTGGTGAATAAGAGGAAGAGGATGATGAAGCAAGGGGTTTGAATGGGTGCATATCTCAGTGCCTATCTGCATGTGCATATGCATTTATGTTGCGGTGGGATGGACGAACTGCCTTGACTAGCTTTGCCTGAAGGCAGGCGGCCCTGTCTTATGTACTGTATATGTACCGATAGTGCACACTTATGCGCATACGGTACCTCTATGATCAATTGGCTTTTTATTATAATTACATATCATGTACTGTACAATGCCGATAGTAGTAGCGGGCGCATTTAGTCCATCACAAGAAAAAGAAAAAAAAAACGAACAGAAAAACCAGCGGGCTGGCCTTAGCCAGGCGACGTGCAGGAGGCTGGCTCTTATTCACACAAATCAGAAGAGCGCCAGCTCATTTGTAGACCAACAAGTCTGTAGCCATCCGGCTTGCATAAGAATGGAACGAAACTGAAGGAGATGCGGCCAAGAAGCTTTGGCCGCATGGAAGCAACAGTGGGTTGAGGACGCTATAATATGCTATGATATTAGGCTAGCTACGCTAAGCCCAGCCTAACCAAAGGCAGCGCCAAAAGCACCCAAAGCACATACTAAAACAAAGTTGTATACAACTAAAGCACACAAGCAATACCCAAGTTGGCGCAAGGCGCACTGGCACAATTTGGTGACAGGCGTACTCAAATCTGACCCCATGCAAGCGAGCACCACTAAGGAAATGAAGAAAAAAAAGAAACCAAAAAGATATAGTAAAACTACTCTCACCCTCGCTTCAAACTTGAGCTGCCATTTTCTCTACCTGTGTTGCATTAGCTGCTTCATACGTTCGTAGCTCGATTTAGCTCAGTAGTATTGATCAGCTACCTTGCGCCCCGTTGTCACTTTGTTCATTTATCAGTACATATATATGTAGTCAATATTGCCCTCAGCACCCTTTGCCCACTAATCTCACCAATCCGGCGCCCAACAACGCTGCTAGAAGACGCTACCGCGTCCGTCGCTATTCCTTTCTTTGTCGTTTTTTTAAATTTTTTAATTTAATTTTTTATACATTTTTATACACAAAACAGCAACACGGCCATCTATATCTATCGTCATACATCGCCACAATTATCGCTACTACCATACCATAGATCGCGACTTGTGAGCGCAGTCTCCGCTGCAAATCTGGCCAATTGCTGTAACGACGTGTTTGCATATTTGTTTACAGGCTCATTTATATATATTTGTTTCTGCTCCGTCAACACAGCACGCCTAGTGGGCTACAACTGGAACTAGTCGGCCGTTCATTGCTGCCTGGTCTGTTTGCTATTGTGCCATCTTTAGCACTGTCCACCTGCCTGGCTTTGCGATTGCGATAGACAATCAAGTCGTCTCTGCACCGGATCAAGCCCGAGTACCTCGCTTCCCAGCCTAGCCATCGCCTGCCTGGAGTGCCATTTACGCCGGCATCTGTAAGCCCCTGTGCTGTCTATCGCCTGTATTTTTGTGCTTTGCGACGGCCTTCAACTCCCTCTAGCCACCACATTGCTTGCAATTGCGGGCTGGCGCGTTATAATTTGTTAATTTGTTCTCGTCCACCCACGCCCAGCCAAAGGGCAAAGATCGACAACTCCAGCCTAAGAACGGCCCCCCCAAAAAAAATTTGACACCGAGCGACAAGGCTGATCGACCACAATTCAATTATCTCCCATCGTCGACGGCAATTGCTTCTGCTTCTCAGCTATCATCGACTCAACCTAGCAATTCTTAGGCCTCTCTATAACGCTCTATTGTCGCGATCATTCGGTGTCAAATCGCGCATCGCATTCTCTTTTTTCGCGTCAAATCCCCCGCCGCGATCCATCTCAGTCATACATACACACATATATACATACGCATATCATTCACATATTGACGCCATCACGATCCTCACTCCGCGGCCTTCTCTTTCATCTCTATTCCGAAACGCGATAGCCCAACCTAGCCTACTACACTGTATCACATCTGCTACAGCATGACTTAAGCGTTCGCAATACTTTACTTCAATCCCAACCCAAAACCCTCGTCAACATGGACATTCGCGGTATACTTAACGACAATGCCGGAGATCGCGCTGCCGGTCGTCAGTCAGCTCAGCAAAAGCCGCCACCACATCCACAACAACAACAACCGCAGCAACAGCGGCCGCAACATCCGCATATGACGCATATGCCCAATGCCTCGCAGCGCCCCCCGCCCGTCGACCCTCATGCTGGGCCCATTGCTCGTCCCGGCCAGCCGTACAATCAACCTCAAACTCCGTCTACGCCTTCGCATACTAAACAACCGTACTATCCTGATTATGCCGGCCCACGTGCTTCACCTGGTGGGCATATTCCTCCGCAGGAGTATCCTCCACGATCACAGCCACCATATGCGCCCCAGCAACAACAACAACAGCAGCAGCAGCAATATCCGCCTTCGCCATACAACCAGCGTCCCGGTCTAGCCCATCAAGCCCATCCCGGCCCTCAGCCTCCGCACGATCCCCGAGCTCCTCCGCCTCAGGGCCACCAATACCGCACCGGTCCTGCTACATCATCGCCGCAAGAAGGATACTTCCCGGCTCAAGGCCCGCCTGGAAGTCAGCCACCGCCAGGTCACTATATCCAGCATCACCTTCAGCATCAACAACAACATCCACCACTGCATCCTCAGACACACCAACAGCCGCCTCAACATCAGCCACTTCAACAGCAACCACCGCAAGCGCAACAGCAGCAGCAACAACCCCCACCAGGATATCCACATCAGGGCGGCTATCCCAATCAGCAACAAGGCCCGCCTCTCGCAATTCCTGGTCACGCAACTCCATATATGCAGCGTTCGCCGGTAATGCCAATGGCACCTCAAACAACCAATGGTCCTAACGGTCTCAACGGTGGTCCTCCTGGTCAAATGTCATCACCATATGCTCCTCACTCTTCACATCCTGGTCATAATCGCTCGCAGTCCACCCACTCACAGTCTGGTACGCCAACTTCAGCACATAGTCAGCATGCCCCACAACACTATGGCTTCCCTCAGCATGCGAGTCCCGTGACTACGCCAAATCAACTACCTCCTAGTGGCTTCCCAGGCCGCTCTCTATCGCAGCCTACTGCAGGCCAGCCTCCGCCTAATCCGCCTCAGGATCTTCGCTCCGCTTCGTTTGCGCAACCGTCAAACAACCCCTATGCAAACCGCATGCCACCAAGCGGTCCTGCATCCGCCCCCGTAGCTGCATCAGGAGCTGTCGGGCCTAGTCCCGGATATGCGGTCCCATCGCCTACTGGACCTCATCAGCAGCAACAGCAGCACAAACTGCAACAACAGCAGGTGAAGCACTCATTGCGACACCAACAGCAGCCACCAAATTCAGAGACGGTCAAGTCATTACAACAACACCAACATGTTTTAATGCAGCAACAACAGCAGCAACAACATAACTATCACATACAACAACAGCAACAACAGTTAAGAAATCAGCCACCACTACCACAGCAGCAGCAACATCACCAACCACTACCTCAACAGCAACAGCAACAGCAATCAACGCCCCAGTTGCCTGTTTTGCCTCGACAACAAGGCTCGCCAACCAAGTTTTCGCACACTCAAGTCCCACAAGAATCTCTGTCAAAACACCACCCACTGCCACCCCAGCAACCGCAAACTGCTCCACTACAACAGGTCCAAAATAAGCCGCAAAATCGATTCCTTAACCAAGCAGCCAGCCAAGTCCCGCCGGAGCAACAGCTCCAGCAACCACCTGCGTCTTCTACCCAACGCCAGGGGGGCTTTGATCCCACGATACCTTCTGACCCACATCCAACATCTCACCGCCGTTCACACTCTCAAACCGCTAATTCTACTGTTGCTACTGCCGCAGTATTAGCGGCAGCTTCTACTACTGCTACTACGAACAATAGCACCAGCAACGATAGGGAACGGCAGAATAGTAACAGTGAAAATCGCCACAGGGACAAAGACAAAGGCCCTACAAAAGAATTTGCTTTTGCCCCCGAGCCTAGCCCCAAAAAGTCTTACAAAAACTTTAGTGCCAAAGACAAAGAGGAGCCTGCCCAGAGTCAGTCGCCTATTCAAACTAACCCTACAAACAAATCCCAAGCCCCCGGAGCATCTTCTCTCCCCCTACCTCTACCTATTTCAGCAGCGGCCAACAACGGTCCTTCAAGCACAGAAAGCCAACGTCCTACTACAAGTGTTACTTCTACTCCTCCTAGTGCTACCGCTCCGAAAGCCCAAGAAGAATCTTCCACATCGCAGCCACCACCAACATCCACCTCTTCTAAACCTCCTATCTCTGAAAACGCGGTAACGCCTGCCAAACGCAAAGGTGACGACGACAGCATGATGGATGTCAATACCTTCAAACGGCGCGATATGAAGCCTACGCCTGACCGGAATTTCGTCCCAAATTTCACCAACCCTCGAAAATCCGCCCGCGAATCTTCATCTGCCGCTTCGTCGCCCGTAGTAGCTAAGAAGTGCAAGACCCGCCACAGCACACTGCCAGTGTGGGCTCGGTCCATTCAAAATAGAAAGGATTCTGCGCTGCGACATGTCAATTTCCAGCTACGAAAACACCACAAGCCCGCATCAGGTACTGCCGCGTCTTTGGGTGCCTCCGGTGCTGCTGCCAATGGTCGCCATACATCGCCAGAAAACTCTCGGAATTCTAATTATAGCCCTGCCGTCTCCCGACCACCGCCACAGGCTATTGCAAATGGCGCTCCTCAGCCAGCCCCTGGTGCGCCCAATTTTCTCGGTCCTTGGGAGCCATGTATGACGGGCAGCAAGCCTCTTGGAGACCTGCCACGTGCTGTAGCTGACTGGATCTTTGACGAGGTCATCCAGCACAGCCAGTACCAGGAAGCCGTCAATCTTTGCGGTACATTCGAAGTTGAAGCCAAGCTAGGCGTCCTCGTAGACAAGAGCTCAGGGATCAGAGTTGAGCCTATGGTGGCCACCGAGTGTCTGCTTCACGAAAACAAAAACATTCAATTCCGTAGTGAAATGAACGAAGTAAGTCTAACCGTATCATTTCATGGGTGTTCAACCTGGCATATTAAATGATCATCGATGCTAACATACCGTGCTATAGACACAACACCAAAACTTCAATAAGTTCTTAAACGATATCACCCTCAAAGCGAGAACACCGTCCAGTGCCGGCTCAAGAGTACCAATCGACTACAAGCATCATCGTCATATAGATCGTAATTACGAGCTTTCCGAAGCTCTGATTGCCAAGCTTCCAAATCCCGTCAAGTTACTTGTGAAAGATCAACGTGAACGCCGGGTTCGTGTCACATTTGATCTGAATGACCCGACCAAGGTCCTTGCCAAGATTATCAAGATTCGTATTGGTAACCGGTCGTTACACTTTCCCAATGGGCCTCTGGATTGCCGTATCAGCATAAATGTCGAATTGAACTGGGACGGTACTCTCGAGGAGCTACAGAATGTCCCTGCCAACGCCAGCGAGACCATGCAACGGGCCAAAGACCGTATGAGCTACTCCCAGGGGCCATACCAAGTCGATCTCACTCAGGTCACGACAACTCAGGTTAGTTATATTTATGAGCGTCTCTCTCTCTCTCCAAGACTCACATCCACTAACATATCATTCTTTCATATAGCCTGGACATCCTCAGCGACGAACCCACGAGCTTGAGCTTGAGCTTTCCGGACAGTCTATCATCGAGCAAGGCCGTCGCATTTCTACTCAACAGCCGCACAACTATCCAGACCTTATCGAAGGATTTATCGACAATATCCGCATGCTAGCACGATAGCTCGACCCATTAAACTTTAGCATCGACGTTTCTTTAAAGATATAAAATAAAGAATGAATGCTCACCCCTCCGGGGCGATTTCTCCTGGCCCCTCGGGGGGCGGATAAATAAGAGTTATTAAATAATAATTATTACTTTTTATATAACGAATCAAGTTATTTAGGGTTTCTAGGGCTTCGCTTGTAATGTAGGTAAAAAAAA
>RHDR01000754.1:0-13916 GCA_009806295.1 Davidsoniella neocaledoniae
TATGTATGATGCTGCTCTCTGGCTGAGTCTGACGTTGATATCTTCAACATAGATGATGATAAGGCCATTTATCTGATTATGCAGGCAGCTGATGCTCCGGCTTTAGCAGCGGAATACTACTGTCTATGTTCTGAGCTCCATAAGATAAATGAAAAAATGTATTTTGCCAGCTGGTAGCTCTTGAAGACTAAGTGAGGAAGGCCCCCTGCTATTTGTGCTGAAGTACAAAGTCCATTCTGTATCTTAGATTTGAATATCACGAGTAAAAATATCAAATGCATATCACTATACTTTATAACTGTGATACTATAATCTATAGCATTACACTAGTTATACGAAAACGCCCGTGTTTATGCTGTGATGGGAGAACTTCATCATCTTGTGCTACCTATGTGGACATTTTAGGCATTAGATTTTTGGTTTGAAATAAAACTCCGGCATTGACTATCTGTTAAATCAAGTGTTAGACAAGACGGACGTCAGCCACCTTGAAGAACTAGCCTTGAGTTACCTAGTATGTCAACCATCCATAACCAAACTCCGAAGTGGCCATTGTTGGAGCACAAAGTCCACAAGAGAGGGAACTTATGTAAGTATGTGTATCATCTTGATCATAAAGAAATAGAGGCCGTGAATGATGGGATGAAGGAAGGAGAAGAAGAGCTTGTACAAAAGCTAAGCTTTCAAAGAAGCGGTGATTTGCAAATTTTCTTGCCGAGTAGAACCCATGACAGTCGACGACATGCTATATCCTTCAAGCTCATTTTAGAAGGTGGAGTTTGGTGGGAAGTCTACAATATAGTCAACGACTAGGTGTCAGGAAAACCCCTACATGTATCCATCCTCCTTTTTTTTCTTCTATTGTCACTTACTTTTCTTGTTTCCTTTCATACAAACTGCTCGGTAAAGATGCCGTAGTGGTAGGCAGCAATATGATCCGAACTTGGGGTCTAATTTGAGGTCCTTGGTTGAGTTTTGATGTGTAGTGGAGAATCATGATATTGGACGACTTGCGATGTGAGCGAACTATACGAGACAGAAACGAGATAATGATATTATAAGTCTATCACAGCATGGAAACATGGTGAATAGACTATTAAGAACAAAATGGACTACCTAGATCACAACTGGTACTCGCCCACAGATGATCCTGTCTGGACCTCCTCTGAGAGGGGGCTTCCCAGATGGAACTTGATGCTTGGGTGTATATCCACCATGCCACTCATGCAGTAATCATCCGTCTAGGCCGGCATCTGGGGTCCTTCCTCTTCGTTATGACTATTCACTGATAAGTAGGGCGAAAAAGACAAGGGAACAAGTTAACGGTCTGATCTGGGGTTGTAACAAACTTCGTGCTATCCACTGACCCGAATCTGATATTTGATGGTTGCACCTGCCGCTTAAGCCATGGTTTCCTTTTTTCACTTCTCTTCAATAGAAGGAAAGACTTGAAAAGAAGATAAACAAAAAAAAATGTACAAGAACCCGCCTTTCCTCCTATAGAAGCTGCCGATTTCTGCGTTGATGATGTTTTCGTTGTCTTTATTATCTTTCTTTCTAACGTAGTTCGATTCTCAAGGCTGAGTTAACCCCAACGCGACGCCCTTTTTAGTATTTGTTTCTTAGTTTTGTTATACGCTTATCAATATCTATCCAGAAGAGAAGAAAAAAGCACTACTTATCAAAGTCTTTGTTTCTATGCTTGTTTCTTACGGAGAGAAAAAAGGAGCTTGACTGTGAGTTGGCGATATCACAGTTTACGTTATTTCGATCATTTGTTATATTGCAAGGCCTTTTCTCCGCCTTGTTGTTGTTGACGGAAGAATTTCCTATAATTTCTATCGTGTACCGTCTTTTCACTTGCTTGGTTCTGCTCTACTTCTACGATAGTTCCCTCTCGCCATGCATATCTTCTTCACTCTCTCGACATTTATGGCAGTCCTGTCAACGCTGTCAGCAGTCACTGCGAGTCCCATAGTATGCCCAGACGTATGTTTGCCGTTTACTACTTCTCAAGCCTTCAAACCATCGAGGAATATCCAACTAACAATCTAATCTGTACTATTAGTCTGTCCGCGACCTGATTTTGAATGGAAAAGTCCCAGAGGAAGCATGTTGCTCGTACGGCATCTGCAAGGGCAACGTCGTCGTTCGCATGATGTGAGGATCCTCCAGATTTATCAAGAGAAAACAGATGGCTTGGTTGTCAACATCGATAGCATACGGCCGAGGCACGCTACAAAATACGACCGTATGTCCCACCATAACTTCTTCTGACACATTCTCCTTCTTTGGCTTAGGCCATGTTGGATCAGGCCAGTCAACTGGCAAACGGGTGTCCTTTCTTGAATAGCCAACTTGAGCCTACAATATGAGGCAACAATCTTTTGTGTGACTCTTCTTAGAGTCTATGTAGTCGGCTTTGTATCCTCACATGTGATGCTACTTCGGAAATGGGATGGATGCAACCAAGACACCAACGGGATAAAAGAGCGATCCTAACGGGAGGAGCAACCAATCTCTTTACCAGCATGGCAAACTTAGGCGAACTGTTCTTCACCTTGAATCGGTGTCCTCGGGTCGGGTGCTTTTTTTTCTCTTACTTCTATCAATCGTCTGTATGGTGGAACATGATTAGGCATATGAGACCTGTCATGATATGGTTCTCTGCTATTGTCTATGGACTGAGTTTCACATGAAAGAAGTAGACTGATATGTTTATTTCCTTTCTCGGCTCATACTATGTCTTGGCAAGATTGGCCCTATAAATTGAATTAATGATGCGGATAAAACTTAAACAAGGCGGACAGGGTCTTGACGGATTATATTCGAATTAATCATAATGTATTATTTTTAGAGATCATGAGATACAGAACATAAATGTTAAATTGTGTTGAAAACGTGGAAACACTTGATTAAAAAATTAACCTCGATCTAGTGGCTTAAGTACTTGATATAGAAGAGATATCAGACAGAATTGATATCCCGATTTCCTAAATACATACGACCCTGCGGATATCTTTTCTATTGACATTCTTTGACGTCTGGTTGGCGTTGTACCGAGGCGCAACGATAGTTGATTGGCGCGGCAAAACCCTAAGTACCGCTGCATACAAACTATCATGCAGAGTGACATAGGACGCATCCTGGCCCGCAAGAACCACACTGGCTACTACCCGTATTTATTCGCGATCCAATCCTAGACGAAGCTTAGCCGTCGTCCACAGGCGATCTTCGTTTCCGGATGCGGCTACTGGTTGGGTTTATTCACTCTTATCGCAGACTTTTCTCCGAGGTTCTGGTAGTATTTAGGGCATATTAAAAATCGCCAGACGTACCTGGACTGATTATTCTATGGCCAGTGTATGGCAGCGGCTGTCTAAATCGTTGATATTAAGTTGGACCTCGTGACCAATAGTTCTAGTACCGGCAAGCGATGGCCGGGGATCATCACTGTAGATATCAGAGGAAAAGAGGATAGACAGCGGAGGAGACGGACGAGAGAATAGACTCTGCCGCTGTTTTTATTAGTGCAGTTATCGTTTAATCATAGTGATAAAGTGTTGAGATCAACGGGCCCGCATGATTTAAGCACGAGAAGCTGATTTGTTCATGCACACATACATATAGAAGCGCTTATTAGTAGACTAGATAAGAACGAATCTGACTTATAAGACTCCAACACCTGCAATACTTTGCTGGGCTGATATTCGTGTTTTATATAGCCATTGGTGCCTTATAGTTAGCAATTGCTCCGAGTGGTCAGATCTGCAGCTAAACTCGCGAGTCTTCCTTCTTTATATTTTATGTGCCATTCTTTCCTTCGCATTACACTGCTTCCTTCTTTCATCATTGTTGCTACATAATAAAGATTACGACTTTTCCCGCCTAAACTTTACTTATCTTGCCACTACAACAAGACACCTACGAACACAAACGAATCGAAACATATCATGGCTTCCCAAACAGTTGTTGCGCCGACCAAAGCCAACATTGGCGTCTGGACTAATGTGGCCCACGATCTCAAGCTCAACCCATGCGAGCCGACACTGGAAAGCGTGCAAGCCGGCACTGAGCTCAAAGAAGGCGAGGTCACGGTGGCCATCAAGAGCACGGGAATCTGCGGCTCAGACGTTCATTTCTGGCACCACGGCTGCATCGGACCGATGATTGTAACGGACGAGCATATCCTAGGCCACGAGAGCGCCGGTCAAGTCATTGCCGTGCACCCGTCAGTCACTAGCCTCAAGGTCGGTGATCGCGTGGCCATTGAGCCAAACATCATCTGTGGCGAATGTGAGCCGTGTTTGACGGGCCGCTATAACGGCTGCGAGAAGGTGCTGTTCTTATCGACGCCTCCGGTGCCGGGTCTACTGCGCCGCTACGTGAACCACCCGGCCACCTGGTGCCACAAGATCGCCAACATGACGTACGAACAGGGTTCGCTACTAGAGCCACTTAGTGTGGCCTTGGCTGGTATACAAAGAGCCAATATCACACTGGGCGATCCCGTGCTGGTCTGCGGTGCTGGCCCTATTGGCCTGATTACGCTACTATGTGTCACGGCAGCCGGGGCGTGTCCCGTGGTGATTACAGATATTGACGAGGGTCGTCTCAAGTTTGCCAAGGAGCTGGTGCCGTCGGTGACTACGCACTTGGTGACACGCCAGTCAGCCGAGGATGGCGGCAAGGCCATTGTGAAGTCATTTGGCGGCATCGAGCCGGCAGTTGTCATGGAATGCACGGGAGCAGAGCCATCGATTGCATCGGCTGTCTATGCGTGCAAGTTTGGCGGCAAGGTGTTCATTATCGGCGTGGGCAAGAACGAAATCAACATCCCGTTCATGCGGGCCAGCGTGCGTGAAGTCGATATCCAGCTTCAGTACCGCTACTGCAACACGTGGCCACGGGCTATTCGGCTGGTGGAGAACGGCATTATCAACCTCGACAAGCTGGTAACGCATCGATTCAAGCTGGAAGATGCCATTGAGGCGTTCAAGACAGCAGCAGATCCGAAGACGGGTGCTATTAAAGTCCAGATCCAAAGTGACTACGGTGTGGATGCATAGAGAGAAGTAGTGCTCTCCATCATGGATATATATCAGTTAATCAACCATTGAACATCAATAACACATTTGTTCCGTGAGTTCAGGCTCAAAGAAGCTTAGTGCCGTGCTTAATTTAACGTAGTAATCTTTGTGAGCAATTTTGGCTGGCCGGGATAATCCGCTCTAACTTCAACCCAAGATAATCCGAGAAGTTATGGTGAGTGCTGATTTTGCAGGTCCGCTTTTACGGCTGCACCGTAGCAATCTCTAAGCTGTAGTGGAAAAAATCATCGGCTTGCAGTATCGTCGAGGGCGCGCGCAATATTGAAGGCAGCGCACTTCAGAGCCCATTGGTGCCGACCAAGTAGGAAAATCGGTGTAATAATGTGGCGGTCTCGTAGAAAGATGCACCGTGAAGTAGATGCAGCAGTTTAAATGCTAGAAAAGAGCTGGAAAGACTGTCTAAATGCATGTCTAAACTATAGCGGCCAGATCATTGCTATCTGAGTTTTTTCCGTCCTTTTTTTTACCCACACTAAAGCTGAGACTTGTTGATCTGGCTCTGTAGAATTAGAATCTTTTCCCCCCCGAACGAAGGAAAAAACCCACCTTTTAACTCTCAGCACCAGCAAATCACAACACAAGCTTCTCTTTTTATTTTTTCCCGAGTGATTTTGGACGATCCGGAACCCTCTCATCGACGACTTCATCGACGCCCTTGAACGCCACGAATTCCCGATTTTTCTTCCGCCCCGCTGAAACCGTCCATTCGAAGACCTTGCCGGATCATCGAAAAAAGAATCGAATAAAATCAACGACAACCACACAAAAAAATGATGTCCGCCGTCCGTCCCTCAATCCGCGCTGCGCTGCGCTCGCCTGCCGCCCGCTCTAGACTTCAGTCGACTTCAGCGCAGTCCGCCCAGCAGGCTGCCACTAATGCTGCTGCGTCGGCTTCGGCGGCTGCCAACAAGGCTGTTGCTGGCCTGAGCAAGGCTGCCAACGCTGCTGCCCCGGCTATTGCCAATGCCGCGAAGGCTCTGGGCAATGCCGGCGGTCGCACCGGCCAAGTTGTTGGGCTGGTGAACAGTACGTCGTTGCCCCATTTACTGTGTTCCGAGTCCTTGAATGGGATGCTGTGTTGATCAGATACGTAAACACATAGCATCGTGGGGAGACAGAGTTCGTGTCTCTGAGCTTCGTATTTCTTGGGCTGCTTTGGCATCTTGGCTTAATTAAACATGGCAGCTATTCATGTGAAATTTTGCTAGGCGTGGACTTCATAGAAGCTACCCATAGAAGAAGAAACCCTCGAAACACGCCGCCTAAAACCTACCCGAACTACCCACGAAGACCTCCCCTCCCGCCAGCTAATATACTCTTAACTCGATAGTAACTAACATATCTTCTTTTCCGTCTTAATAGAGTCAATTCCCGTCGTCACTTTGTACTCCAAGGTCGCCCTCGAGCTCGGCAAGTTCATCGCTGCCGGCCAGAAGATGGCTGTGCCGTAAGTCCCGAACTCCGAAATCCTTCACACGCGATCAACCTCGTTCCACAGCTTCACCTTTCAAAGCTCGTCTTCAAGCTAACTTATCATGCTTCTTTCTTTCTCAAAATACAGTTCGTGGGCTACTTTCCAAGCCTACTACCTTCAAGCCTTCAACGCCCTCAAGAACCCCGCCAAGTTGATTGCCTCTGCCCAACAGACTTTCAACACCCTGCGCACCGCTGGTGTCACCAGTGCCCAGCTGGCTACCGCCGGTGTGCTCGGTGCTGAGCTCCTCGGCTTCTTCACCGTTGGCGAGATCATTGGCCGCTGGAAGCTCGTCGGCTACCGCAGCGATGCTGTTGCTGCCCACCACTAAACGGCTTCGTCATATCGCTTCTCTATCTCTCCCTCTACGGCGTGTCTTATGCCTTGTGATAAGTCCAGTGCCGTTCTTGGAGTGACCCAAACGTTCGCAAGGCCTTTTATTACGTGACGTCTTCTTTTTTTCTCTTTCTTTTTCTCTTCGATGCCGATGATATTTTCTGAGCATTTCTGCAAATACGACGACTTTACTTTCTTCTCTTCTTCATAATTATCAATTTCCATTGGTCATTGAGTTGTCAGTCAGAATATGTGAATAGCCCCAGAACAAAACGTCAACATCTATATCAAGAAAGCAGAACTCAAGATTGCTCGGGACACCTCCTTAGATTCAAGCTGGTTAAAGAGAGATACCTCATGATACAGATGATGCTAGAATTAGCAACTCTCAAAAAAGCTCTTTTTTTGCTTATATATGTGTTGGTTAGAGGGTGGGAGCAGGCTTTGTATACTCTTTCGGTTTTTATTATGCTTTTTTTTTACCTTCACATCTTCTGTTTTCTCTTGGCCATTTGCTTCGGCACACACAACTTTGTCATGCATTCCCTCTCTTAGGGTTTCTTTTTTTCACTTTCTCCTGTCCCTCTCCTCCTTCCATATGTACCTGTAGCCTTTGTAGATGGCCATTTCCCTGATACGAAGTGTGTTCCTAGACCAAAGGTCCTGGTCACATCTTCTTTGTACGATTACAATCGATTGTTTCAACTTATCCTTTGCTATGTATACCATAATGGTTCTGTGAATGTGAGTCTGAATATACATACAATGTGACGTAACATAAACGGGTCAGTGGCCATCTGGCCAGTGGTTCTCTGATATGGAACTGTAAAAGATACTCACTATGCAATTGGGCTGTTGTTACACCTGGCAAGACTGTTTACTGCTAACTATACATCAGTATATTCAAACACCATGACTCAACTAAGACTAGTTCATTGTCTCGTATATACGAAATTCCTAGTATTGGCCTAACTCAAACCTAGCCATATATAAATATCCGTCATGATGTTCAGACTAACATTTACTCCCCCTCCATCGCCCAAAATCTCGAGGTGTATAGTATAGACAGGATGGCCATAGTATGAAAAAAAAACATATAGTTTCGTTGTCTTTCATGGCTCCTCTGACGTGGCTCAAAAGCGCCTTCTTCCCTCACTGATCTATCTGATCTGCTGCGTGTCTCGTCTTCACTGACCTTCTCCGAATGCTTTGTAGTGTTGTCATGACTGGATTAGCCGACCTCATTCACGTCATCTTAAATAAAAAAAAAAACATATACAACAACACACACATATACACAGTCTTCTCTCTACCTTCCTCATTCTATCTAAGCGAAGGATACTTATATATATGACTATAAGCGTAGATGCGCAAATGCATGTCTACCTAAATGTACACACGGCATCCTATTCTAAGTCTAGTGCCTTTTATGGATGAGGGAAGGGGATTCCGACGGACCTTATATCACGAGCCGATGACGGTACGTTAGGCGAAGATATCTTTCCTACCAAGTCTGTCAATGTGGCCTATATCAACATCCCACACATGGATCATGGAACCAATGAGGTGTGAAGAGGTGGTCAGACGTATGTATGACATTCCACTATATATATAAGAGGGCGTGTACAGAACAAGGTCTTCTTCGGTCATCGTCCGTCCTATATATACAGAGATCCATGGTTCCATCCTAAGCTAGCAGAGCGAAGGACACGCAGCTAAATAAGGTGTGGGTGGATTTTGACTTTCGTGCATTGCATGTATGCTATGGCCCAAGGTGTGTGTAAATTGAAGTTGTCATGTATACTACCGTGGAGTAGATAAGCTGACATGATGGAATAAATTGAGATGGCGTAGGATGGGAGGAACAACGCACCAGACGCCAGGTCGGGCAAGCCTCGGAAGGTTGTATCTATATATACATCGTAGAAGATTCTATAATCAAAGCCGTAAGCTTCTCCATAACATGCATTTGGAAAGAAAAAACGCTATCAAAGGATATGTGAAGAACCAACAGCAAGGATTCATGCAATGATGAACTCTACCGCTGAGAACGACTAAATTACCACAGCCTACATCTTTTTTTATGCCTATTTGTTTTATTTACCGGTTAAGCTTGTTTGCTTCTACTTACTTCTCTATGCTTCCGAGGGCGGCAGAAGAGGGACCTAATGGGTCTTAAAGTCAGAGTTAAATACACGCTGTACATTACCCATTCCTACGCCCCCTCCATCATGTATGTACAACAGGACTATTAGCAAAAGGACCTTGCCAGCGCATACAGTTTGCAAATGTGCTACTAGACTTGATGAATAAAATACTATTGCTGCCATTGCTATTCTTTTCATGATATATCAGACTTGGTGAAGTGAGGTTAGTAAAGTTGAGATTCATAGTCAATATAACTACTTCAGGTCTGATACCATGATATCGTATAAACAAATAGAATGTGTCGGGTGTGTGTATATTATTTAGTGCCAATATCTAGCCGTTCGAGGCTGTATTTTTGACAGTGCCACTATCGACTATCCTTGGGCTATTCTTTGTATACTACCAAGTGATCTAGTCTATCTAACCTACCACCGCGTAACTAGATATTGAGTTCTCCTATAGCTCATGAAGTCTCATACTACACAGATATCTTGGTTTTGTTATAGCCCAATATTGCTAGTGCTTCTTGGGTGCTACAAAATATTTGATAGATTCAGTTTAGTTTTGCAAAGTCAAGTTGAGAATAACTCCCAAGTTAGTAAATCTCAAATTCTCAGATAGAGTACATGAAAAATTAATCGGCCTCATTTCCAGGATACATCACAAACACTTTGCCACATAAGCTCTATAGAAAGAAGCTTTACCAAGCTACACAGCCACTAAAAAAGAGTACATAGTCCCAAATCTCATGTTACGATACGAGATGTAAACCTAACGACTCTATAGAATTTCGCAATTAATGTACATTAAATATCAAGCATGCCCAATCTCAGGAACCAACACACAGTAGTATTCAAGATCTTGGAGTTGAGCTCGCCTACCCATCCATAAAGATGCAAATCCATGCCAAGTCACAGAAACGAGGCTTCAGCTAGAGAAAAAAAGGGACATCTGATGGCTACATTAGGCCGTCATTAAGTTTATTTCGTATGTTTTATTTTATAGATGTATGCTAGTGAAACAATTACGTTCAAGCCTGGTTTCTAGTGTTTCTTCTCAGGGAGGGGAGCCAAAAAAATGTCGTTGCCCTAACGTTTGTATTTCTCTAGTACGGATCTAAGTATGACCGCTGAAATCGGCCTAGTAATATAATAGAAACACATTCGTTTTGTATGAAAAGTGAATAATGAGCCTTATATTAACTTAAAGGGCCTTAAGAAGGAAGAAAATACCAAAACCAACAAGGATGGCCTGATGTAAAGATTGTTCTTTTGTTAGTTCCAACATACCGGATACAAGACCGTATTTGCCGGCCTAGTTTTTTTTCGGTGTCTTTTCTTCTTTCATACAACCTCGTACTATTGACATACTTAGAAAAATAATGGTGGGCATCAGCCTGATTGATATTTTAATTCATGCTTATCCCTCAATATTCTATTGTTCAGTCACGTTAACACTTGTACGTGTGTTGGATAAAGAAAGAGTGGCAACTTGTCGTTTCTGCATTATCATTATGTTCAGCATGTAATACAAGGTGACATTGTAGTACAAATTGATACACTTGCCTCTTGCCTCTAAAATCCGATGACGTCAGATCCAACTTTCTTCACTAGACCAATACTTATTAGGTTTATAAGCAAAACGTCTCGGATAATAATTGATGTATATATCTTTGTATTGATTGAATTAGTGCTATGAAAAGAAAAGAAAAATCATTCCACTTCATACACAATAGTAATGAGACTCCCACCGCTGTCCAGGTAAAAGAAAGTTGTTCTGTCATGTATTCCACCAAGCCATTGCCAATACTAATGTGCGTACACGCTATGAAGAAGCTATGACTACATCTAAGATTCTATCTCCCCACGTATCTATGTCCTCCCCCTCCTCCATATACAGTCATAAGTAGCCTCCTGTGCTAAAATAGACTGCACTATTTAGTTGGTGAAACCGGGGCTCTAGTAATGTCTGGCCTCCGTGCAGTCCATGTAAATCTAGAAAAAAAGACTGTTAGAGTTCTCATTCGCAGCTAGATACTAGATTTTTGCAGTTCAACTTACAGTTTGACATATGGCTGCCATCTAAGTCCACACATCTCTCTACCCAGATCGGCTACTAAATCGTTTACTTCGTCGGCTGTCATACCTAAAGCTTGCGTAAATGGCCGCATTGACATGGCTTGTAAACTGTGTGTGAGGGCCAAGTTCATGTATCGGCCAGCCTTTTCGTTTTGCGGATCCCACGGGTTCAGTGGCACGTCTATGACTGTTTGCTCGATATCGACGAATCCTGCTCTCTGAAGTTTGTTTTTCGTGTCTTCGCCATTGACAAGCACATCGTACCGTAGTCTCTTCATAGCCTCTTTATATTTGGATTCCCAGATATAGAACACTGTGCTTTTATCGATGGAGCCATTAGCTGAATAAATGGTCCATTCGAAGTCAGCCTGTTCGAAGTAGCCAGTCCCTGGTCTTAGATGGCTATATTGAAAAATAAAACAAGTCAGTTCGATTAACCCAAAAGTCTACCAGTGAATGGTATAAAGATAGAAAGCACCTACGCATAGACGTTGTCGTAGATCTTATCCCAATCGTCAATTTGGCCCCAGAGCATACGAGCGTGAATCATATCCCAGTTGTGCTCAACATTGTCCCAACTGCCTTCGATGTCCATTGGCCAGAAGTATGTGTTGTGTAGAATTCTGTGATCTAATTAGTGCGATTTCCTTTATTATAACAGCTTAGATTTATTTTCGGCAAACTCTTACGATTGTGGCTGCATGTACCAAAAAAGGTCTAATCCGAGAATGGAACCTTCTGGGAATTCTCTATTTGCTTTTGTTAGTATGTGATTTATAAGTATCAGAGTAGTACAGTGTTTTTTTTTCGCTTACTTCGCCATCATGATAGCCCAGATTCCCGTGCCAGTTCCCAAGTCAAGAATGTTGGGGCCCTTGGCGCATTGTACTGGCTTAAAAGTAGTGCTAGAAGTAGGTGTAGGAGGTGCATCGGTAGTACTAGGCTCCCCATTAGATGCTCTAGAAGCACGCCCGGAACCGCGACTTATCGGCACAGAGTATAGTTTATCTCCTCTCACACGGCTGAACACTGACTGAAAGACATCCATTCGTTCTTTTTCAGGCTATATTAAGTTATTAGTCTACAGTTCTTTCACTGCCGGGAAAAGCATGTTATGACTTACAACATCCGTAGGCCAGGGATAACGTGGGTATTTTTTATCGTACTTGCGCCCATTTTCAACCTGAACAAACTCCTCAGTCGGGTCGGCAGGGTCCTTGGACTCAGTAGTATTGTAAATGAATGGTGGGTAAGACCTTAATAGTGTTAGCACCGATACATATTCTAAGCTAGCTAGAATAGTTAGGCAAGACTTACATCGATGCGTATTTACTATATCAATCCAAGTTATAGTGGTAGAAGTGGCAAATGTCAGATTCAGCGCAATGTATATGCCGTTGCGGATAGAGTAATGAAACACTGAATTGCTTTTGTTTGTCTTATGCTTCTTGGTGCTGTTAGCAAGGCTGCTCGATATGTTAACTGGATATGGCACTGAAATATCGACCAACAGTGCGATGACCGAGTTCTTCACGGTGTGAGAATCACAGCGTGTCTTGTTCTAGCACTGGAGAGGCAATGATGATGGTAGTAATGTAATAAATATGAATTAGGGAAATGCAGACAGATGTTATGTAATAGTATGGCGTGGTTTTGGGCAATACAAATGAGTTTATAAAAAAAAAAATGGCTGTGGGACGACCAAGATGGAGCGTGAAAGTCTGAGTCCTCAAGGAAGGTTGCCGTCCCTGGCTTTATATAAGAAGCGATGGTGGTTTCTTAAAGTTGAGGTCAAGGACCACGGGCAAATCAAAATTAATAAAAAAATATAAATAAAAAAAAACAAAGTGCTAGGCTCAAGTGCAACCTTGCACAACAAGAGCCAAGATCTGCAGAAAAATACTAGTAACAACGAACACCGATAACTACAGTGATACTAATGACTGCAGCAGCCAAAGTTTGAATCGTGAAGGGTGTAGAATAATGATAAAAGAGGTAAATAAAATGATGTATATCCGAGTCTTGGGAAGCAGATGTAAGGCGTACAGTAGATCAAAGGGTGTGTGAGTATACAATTGGTAGTAAGAGTAAGGATGGTGGTGGTAGCGATAGTAGAGGTGTGTATACAAACACCGGTGATGGTGATCCAGACTGATAGGATAGACGGGCGAGACGACGATGTTGGTCAAGGTAAAGTAAACATGGATATGAAAGGACGCTCTATTTGTAGGTCGACCATAAGAAAAGAAAAAAAATAGCTAGAAACCCGGCAAAAGAAAGAGAAGAAGGGAAGCAAGTCAACTGGCCAAAGGCAAATGGTGAATGGTGTGGGTAACAGCAGGGTAAGGATAGTCAGCGGGTCAGTCAGGGTCAGGTCCGTCAAATCGCACACAAGCCAGCCAGCCAGCCAGATTTGTATTAGCAGAATTGGCCGGCAACGACAGTTGATCACGGCCCTGGAGTACAATCACAACCGCTAAGCTACTTATAGTACACTAGTACTCTGGCAAACATGGACCAGATCAACTCCAGCTGGAGCTAAAGAACTTGCATTCCCGAAATAAACCTACAGCGACCACAAGCCAGTAGAAGTGACGATAAGTGGTAGTAGTAGTAATATCTGTCGTGAAATATCTGTGTAAGGTCTATAGTATAGAGTCTGTTGATAGATCATGATTTTGATATTCTCAGAGTAGGCTCATAGCCAGTGATAGACGGATAACAGTTGAAGTCAAAATCAAAAAGTTGAAGCAAG
The DNA here is from genome assembly GCA_009806295.1 of Davidsoniella neocaledoniae. Taxonomy (NCBI): domain Eukaryota; kingdom Fungi; phylum Ascomycota; class Sordariomycetes; order Microascales; family Ceratocystidaceae; genus Davidsoniella; species Davidsoniella neocaledoniae. Next base: position 13,903 of record RHDR01000754.1, read on the forward strand.
GGGGTGCAAGGCCA
>RHDR01000755.1:0-13849 GCA_009806295.1 Davidsoniella neocaledoniae
ATGTATTTCTCACGTAGGTTGCTGTCGAGGATCTTGTCGAACTTCTTGAGGACCTTGCGGAAACCGGTCTTGTTGAGCTGGACGTAGGACTTGAGCTCGCATAGCTGGACGTAGAGTCCGATGATGCGTTTCTTGAGCATGATTCCTGAGGAATACAGGAAACTCTGCTCGTTGAATTCGTCCATGGTGTTGCTCATGCGGCGTCCCCACGACCGGGTAAACTCAGTAGAGGCTGTCATATCGGTGGCAGTGTGCATGGACGACTGCATCAAAGCGTTGGACCCAGGACCGCCGCGACGACGACCTAGACTGCTTCTGCTCTTGGTGAGCCCGGTTGTTTCGTCATCTGAGTCGCGCTCATCAGATTCGTCGGCGGCATCGTCATCGGCAGACCGCACGCTGCTCATGCTTCCCGAGCGAGGGCGTGGACGGCGGCCAAAGTCGCCTGAAGTGCGATCAGCTTCGAGCTGGTCGACGGCGTCTTGGTCGTAGTTGTCGGCATCGTGGAGGACTTGGGTCATTTCATCGCTGAGCTCGCCCTCTTTGGCAACGAAGAAGGACGAGATCTTCTCGAGCTCGATATCGAGGGCACGCGAGAAGACCACCTCGGGCTCTTCGTGGTTGATCAGCGGCCGAGACTCCGCATCGCCGCCAGCAGCTTGGTGCGAGGTCTTTTCGAGGGTGTACAGACTGTGTAGAAGGGTTAGCATGACGATGTGCTGTGAGGATAAAACGGAAGATACGAACAGTTTCTTAAGGTTGCTGTACGCAATATAGTGGCTGCTCCAGTCGGGAACAGCGTTGAACTGGATGCTGTGAGAGAAGCGCATTTCGTCCTGCTGTAGAAGCCGCTGCTTCTTGTCGAGGCGTTTCTGGGCGCGGCGGGCGTCTCGTGAGGTCTCGAGAGCAGATGGTAGAGAATCGAGCTCTATAGCGTCGGTGTAATGGATCAGATCGCCCCCTCCCCTATGAAGATGCGAGGCAGAAGCAGAAGCAGGCGCGGTAGGCGACGATGACGATGGCAACTGCTGAGATTCGGCACTACGAACAGGATTCTTCGAGGTCGACTGCGCAATAAACGGCGTAGAAAGGGCTGCAGAGGAGGGGCCGGACTCGTGGCGCGGCTGGGGCGAAATGGTGACGGACGGTGGATGATGGATGGTGTAGTCGAGCAGACGGATAGATGGATTTGCGAGAGAAAGATAACGAGGGTTGTAGTAGACAGAGTTTTCGCAATTAAAGAGCCGCGATCAGGGTCGGTGTTGAATTTGCCTCCGTCAGGGACTCCAACGTACACAAGAATAGAACAGCAGCAGCCAAACGAAACGTCAGAGCTGCCGATCGAAGCTAGTCTATATGCACATACAAATATACGGCTAGACTAATGCGTGGTGAAGATAGAGTGTGCCGGCAGTCTGGCTTAGCATCTCAGAGGAGCAGATGCGATAAAACGGTGTTGCCTATCTAAGCCTAGCACCATAGCCAATCAAGGGGCTTTATGTGGGGCATGTGGGCGGCCCTGGAACCCAGCACTGGAACCTGCAAAATGCATTTACAGAGTGGATGGTGACTAAGCGTGAAGCTCACCAGCACAAAAATACCCGCTCAAAACGTGACATAGGTTTTGCGTGGAGTGCAGGGACACTAATCCGTTTCAGGCCTAAAGAGGACAATGAAGGAAGCCGTTGAGGCTTTGAGGCTTTTTGAGGCTCTTAGATTTTCCATCCGACTGGTTGGAATATCAGCAAAGTTAGAAAAGCTGAAAGGCAATGAATGACCACAGGCTAAGCTTCATTTTTTCTGAGACGTGAATGAAGTCCAGCCTGGTGATAGGAGCGAAATCTTCTAGGGTAAGAACGTGTGGATGCATGGATGAAAACAGGAAGGCATTGGCGGTAGACATGCAGCTACATGCATAAAAAAAATTATGTTTATGTACATAATAAAAAAAATAACGCATTCTGTCGTTATTCCCAATATCACGATAATCTACTTCAAATATTCCGTTGATGAATGTATGTTATTCAATGCTTTTCATGTTTGGGGTATCACCGTGGCCTTCGTCATTTGTGAAGACACACGCCTTTTCTATAGACTAAAATAGGAGTACTAGTAGCTAGTATAATATAGTTGGTGTAAGTAATGCCGCAGCCGCTGTTGATAGCCGACGATGGATGATATCGGCAGTCTAGTCAGCGCTGATGATTATGCAAATAAGATAAATATAAGGGGGTGTGCAGTTTGAATGCAGGTGAAACGAGCGGTCGAAAGATAGGAAAACAAAAGCAAAACACAAACACCTTCCGTCAAATGTCTAGAGAACAATAGGAAGAAGAAGAGACACACTGCTTATCATGATGTAGATACAGATACCAGGCTGCCCGAGCCGTCGCGCCGTACATATCGATACAAGGATTGTCTCTCTAGGGCTATATCATGAAAGATTACGCGCCCAGCATCTGGTGCGTAGCGTTGGCGCGGTACGTCTCGTTGCGCTCGGTAAGCTCATCGTGAGTGCCACGGTCAACGACCTTGCCAGCCTCGATCATGAGGATGACGTCGGACTTACGGACGGTGTGCAGACGGTGAGTGATGGCAATGACAGTGATGCCGGCGGCCGCAGTCTCGATGCTCTGCTGCAGGATACGCTCGCTCTCGGCATCGAGGGCCGAAGTCGACTCATCAAGCAGAAGCAGGCGGGGCTTGCGGACTAGGGCACGGGCAATAGCGAGACGCTGGCGCTGGCCACCGGACAGACGAGAGCCGTTGGGGCCGCACTCGGTGTCGTAGCCGTCAGGCAGAGCCATGATGGTTTCGTGCATGTTGGCAAGCTTGCAGGCGGCGATGATCTCCTCTTCGGAAGCCTCCTCGTGGGGCTTGGCACCAAGGCTGACGTTGAAGCGCACAGTGCCGTCGAAGAGAGTAGCGTCCTGAGGAACCACGGCGATGTCATCACGGAAAGCAACGTTGTCGCCGTTGCCAATCTCTTGGCCGTTCAGGGTAATGCTACCGGAGGTGGGGAAGTACATGCGCTGGACTAGAGACATAATGGTAGACTTGCCGGCACCGGAGGGACCAACCAGACCGCAGAACTGACCAGCCTCGAGGCGGAACGAAGTGCCACTCAGAATCTTGATATCGGGGCGGGCCGGGTAGGAGAAGGTCACATCCTTGAACTCGACGCTGAAGCCAGTACGGGCAACCTTCTTCTCATTGCTAGCTGAAGACGAAGGAGCCTTCTCAGTGGAAGTAGCCTTGGACTCCTCATCGCGCTTACCCTTGGCGTTCTGCTCCTTAAGATCGGCGTCCAGGTGACGGGCAGCCTTAGCGTCAGTCGAGCCCATATCGATGATTCTAATCAGACGCGAAGCAGAAGACCGAGCACGAGAAACCTCGGGAGCCAGACCGAACATTTGACCCCACAGCTGGGCACCGACAAGCATGGCAATCAAGATCATGAAGAACTCGGTCTGAGTAGCGTTGCCGTTGATGATCTGCTTGGCACCCCACCAGTAGGCAAAGGCGTAGATGACGTTACCCAGAGAATTGGCAATGGCTAGCCAGATGTTGGCAAAGGCAGCCGCTGCTAGAATGCCCCGGCGAGGCTCGGCGAGAGCACGACGGTAAGTGCCCAGGATTTCACGGTCTAGAGATAGAGCTGACACAGTGTTGATGGAGTTGACAGCCTCGACAGAGATACCAACGGCCTTGCTGAAAGCACCGGCGTAGCGGATCTCGTACTTGGAAAGCTCGCGGAACTGCATGATACCAGCACCTAGCATAATGGGGATAACGACCAGGCAGACGATGGCGATTCTCCAGTTGACAATGTGCGATAGAATGATGGCAAAGATCAAGTTGACCAGAACAGCGAATCCCTGGCCCATGATGGAACCAGAGAAGCCACCTAGAGCAGCAGTGTCCTTGGTGATGAGCGACAGCAGAGAAGAGGGCGAGCGAGACTCGGACTCGTGGAACTCCATGCCCTGCTCGAACAGAGAGCGGAAAGCCAGGACACGAACACGGAACAGAAGCTTCTCAGCAACGTAGCCAAAGGCAGACCATGATACCAGGTTGGCGAAGAACTCGATAGTAGCCAGCATGAACATCATGCCACCGAACAGGCGACCGGTGTATCTGATGTACTCGGGAGTACGGCAAGGGCTTAGACGACCAACGGTGTTACCGAAGATGATACCAGCGCCAGAGAAAACACTGCCAACAATCATGGCGGCCAGGAAGGCGATGATGAGCCACATGATGTTGGGGCGGATCAGTGAGAAAATACGCTTAAGGACAGTGCTGAACGGCAGATCTTCATCGAGCTCCAGCTGTTTGACGACTGCGTCCTCCTTCTCGGCCTGGGTCTTGACGGTATCCTTGGAGGGAGTACGCTCCAGGCTGTTGACGGCATCAGTGACATCAACCTTGACCTCGATACTGGCAGGGCGCTTGGAGGTGCTCGACAGGGATTGGGTCTCATCAGCATCGGAATCATCACGGCTCAGATCTTGCAGGCGGACCATGTTAGCGTATAGACCGTCGAGAGCCATCAGCTCGGAATGAGAGCCTTGTTCCTGGATCTGACCCTCCTTGAGGAAGACGATGTTGTGGGCGTTCTTGATAGTAGACAGACGGTGGGCAATTGAGATCATGGTGCGGCCGACAGAGACCTTGTCGATAGACTCCTGGATACGCTGCTCGGAAGCCGAGTCAAGAGAGGCAGTGGCCTCGTCCAGAATCAGGATCTTGGGGTCACGGATCAGTGCACGAGCAAGGGCAAGACGCTGGCGTTGACCACCGGAGACAAGACCACCTTCAGAGCCGACGTTGGTTCCAAAGTTGTGCTGGAGACGACCAATGAAGGCGCTGGCATCAGCCATATCAGCGGCATTCTTGATCAGGCGGGCAATAGAAGCAACATTCTCATCCATAGATTCAGCAGCTGTCAGCATATCTTCGCCAGCAACGACCTTCTCGGTAAGTTCGACCAGCTTAGTGCTCATCAGAGTCTCCTGAAGACCCTGGTGCTCGGGCAACGGCGAGTTCATCAGACCAAGAGCAATGTTCTCAAGGATAGAGCGGTCCAGCATAGCGGCGTCCTGCTGCACAATAGAGAAAAGGCTGCGCAGGCTGTTGACTCTGACGGTTCTCAGATCGCGGCCATCAACGTGGACGGAACCACTGGTGGGATCGTAGAGACGAGCGATGAGGCCAACAAGCGACGACTTTCCACTACCAGAAGGGCCGACAATAGCCGTGTGTTTTCCTGCAGGGCAGGTCAGGTTGACACCACGCAGAGCGGGATGCTCGGGGCGAGAGGGATAGGCAAAGACGAGGTCCTTGAACTCCAGAGTACCCTGGACGTCAGCGGGGAGGGTCTCCAGGGTATCGTCATCAGCATCAATGGCGCACTTGTACTCGATATCCTCGATCAAGCGATCAAAGGCACCAGCAGCAGCACCGAAAACGGGCAGCAGAGGAGCAATCTGGCCAAGGACGATGCAGGCATCGACCAGGATGAAGACGACCGAGTAGATCTGGCCGACGGAGGAGCCGTGAGTCTTGCCGGCAACGGTGTCGGCAATCTTGTAGGCACCCTGCCAGAAAGCCAGGGCGTTGGCAGCATAGGCGATGAAGTACAGCGAGCCGGCCTGAATAGCGGCCGTACCGGCCTTTAGAATACCGGCCTTCTGGGCAGCCATAGTGGCCTTGGCAAACTTGTTCTCCAGGCGAACGGCTGCGCCAAAAGCCTGGACAACAGCGACGTGCGAAAGAGCCTCGGAGGCGATGGACGAGGCCTTGGATAGGGCGTCAGACATGGCAATAGCGAACTTCTGAGTGTACTTGGAGCCGAAATAGCCCATGATCAAGAAGGCAGGTAGTGTCGAGACAAGCATACCAGCAATCTGAGCATCGCGGGTGAAGGCAACGATGTAGGCAGTGACAAAGAACGAGAAGCTTCCCAGGAATAGACCGGCCTTCTCGCAGGTACCAGTCTGGATAGTCTGAATATCAGAGTTCAGCTTGGACGAGACCTCGCCGGCCGGGCGCGTATCGAAGAAGGAAGCATCCTTGCGAAGCAGGGCAGAGAAGTAACGATCGCGGATACGGTGCGAAAGACGCTGGCTGAACAGTGACCATGAAACGGCGTAGATGTAGATTAGCACGAAACCAGAGATGGCGGCGTACAGAAGCAGCAACACCTTGGAGTTGACCTGGTGCTGGTAAGTAGCCTTGGCGCTATCAGCTAGTACTGAGCTCTCGTTGGCGCAAGTCACGTCACTCATATCGTCAAGCAGCTCTCCGAAGAGAATAGCCATGATAGGCATGGGCACACCGGCAGCAATAGAGCTGAAGGTACCGGTGATGAGCAGGAAGATATCGAAGAAGGTAGGGTTAGAGTACATAAGTAGCTTAAAGTACGAAGCTAGGGCTGAATTCTTCTTCTTGGGCGTCTGTACGGGTGTTAGTAAGACAGGCGATCAAACTAGTGGTACCTCATAAGTATGTGCTTACCTCGACAATCTGAGCCTTGTCAGCAGCCGTATCGGTGGCGACGGAGGCATCGCCGGCCAGAACTGGCTCGTCAACAGCCTTTTCCTGACTCATGGCGGATATCTCTGAGAATGGTATATCTAGAGATGAGCCACAGAATAGAAGAAGGTGTCTTCTAAATCAGGATGTTTATTGTGTGATGACACAAGGGTGTGCCTTGATTATGAAACTTCTTGTAGCAAGTTTAGACTATGTTAAGTAGGGCGACCAAAGAAAAGAAAAAAAAGTGACAGCCTCGAAACAGGTTTCAAAAGTCGGGCGATCAACGACTAGATCTTATCAGATTAGATTTCTTCTATTCTTTTCTATCCAAGATCACGAAGATATCGTCAAAGAAGGGCTTCTCTTCCTTATACTATCTTACCGTTCGTCTTCTTCGGTAGATAAACCAAGAGAGAAGAAGAAGAAAAAGAAAGAAAAAAAAGACAACACCGATGAAGAAGAAGAAATCGAGAGGAAAAGAAGCGGAAATCAAGTGATAGAAAAAGAAAGATCAAATCCCTAGCAAAAAGTAGCTAGTCAGTAGCAAAAGAAATATGATGAACGGCTATAGTTGGTATAGACACGCCCCCCCTTCATAGGATAGGACAGAGCTCAGCTTAGACTCGGGTTGATAGTTTATTCTGGCGTCCTGATTATTTTTCCCGTTTTAGTTGTGGTCGATGCTTTTTTCTGTACTAGTAGTGACGAATTTTCTATACTCTGCCTCTGCTCCGAATAACGTTCATAAGGCGGACGGACGACTCTAGCTCCCAAGCGTCAATTTTGATTACTTTTATATTCCAGGCGGTTGCTTTTAATATAGCTTCTTATTTTGTTCCTTGCCTAAAGCCAAAAAGGCCAAGTCTTTACTTTTTGTCTTTACTAATGTGTATACTAATATGTATAGGACAAGAGCAGAAATAGATGGAAAGGATAGTGAAGGAAAATTAAAAGTCAAGAAATCGACTACATGTATAGCCCATTAGGTATTTTTTCCCGCTAAGAAAGGGAATCGTGGGGCGAGAGAAAGCTTGACGTAACGGATAATTTCACACCCTAGCACTTTTATATTCGTTTTCTTTACGGGTGGCACTATGGACGGCCATCAGGAAAAGAGAAAAAAAAATATAGTGCCTAAGGAATGGCTTAATGGGTCTTTGTCTACGGATTGAAGTAGGGAAAGAAGAAAGGATCATCACAGGGTGGGTGGATATATTGATACCTTGGGTTTTTAGATACTACTGAATACCTACCTAAATTTCATATTCATTTTCTCTTATGTGCATTACATACTATTTACTAATGCGCTGTTTCTTTCTATCTACTATGTGCTAGAAGCGTCTTAGATACTCAAGGAGAATTCGTTAAGCAAAGAACTTAGAGTGAAAAGTCCGTATGTCTTACGAATGGGTGAGTCCTACCATAAGTTCAAACAACGTTATTTTGTCTTTGGTACTGTGTTTCTTTTCTGTCCTCTTTCTCACTTCGGTTTGTAATGACTGGCTCTTTTCATACATGTATTGTTTACTCATACCGACATCGGGCTTCCTTTCTAGACTTTTCCCAAGAACTATTGTAAATGGCTGTAGCAGTGCATGGTTAGTTTGTCTTAAATTATACGAGCCACATACTGTATAGTTTCCATATGCACTTGATATTGTCCTTTATTACGACCATAGCATCAAACCAAACAACAAGGTTAGCTAGCAAATCCATCAGATAAAGGCCCAAAAAATCTATGCTTTCCTCACTAACATTTATCAGATTATGCCGTTCTTATGCTGTCAAAATTGATCTCTTCTGCTATTACTAAAAAGAACATGGACCATCCCGGATAACCAAAACTCGGCTTTACTAGGAGTTGTCTAAGTTACCGTTGTCTAAAATGGAAATGTCCCAAAAGGGAAGTGTCCTAATTGGGATAAGCTGTCAAAAGACGGGATGGCTTGGCTTTGCGTCCAAATTAGGCAGTCTGCCCAAAGGGGAAATACATTAATAATGCTTTGAATATTTTCCCACAGGGCTTCAAACAAATTCACACTACCCTCTTTACCCCAGTCAATGCTTGTTGTTTTATATGTATATATGTACATATTACCATCTTACATTTACTACTACGTTGAAGCGTACAACATGGTGCTCAAGTGCCTAGGTATAACTTCGGAGAAGTCCTTTAGTTGAGATCTATCGACTCCGTCCCCATTTCTCAGCTGACTTCATCTCAACTCACTCTCCTACAGAGGTGATGATCGTGTTCATACCGACTATCACCATACCGTCTCCTCATCTGGTATGCAATGGAGAAATGATGATCACTTCTTCGCAGGTTAAGCTTCTTATTTGTCTTCACTTGTGCCTAAATAAGCCGCCTCCTATCTTGACTAGTGAGCTGCCTCCCTCTCTCCTTCCCCTCTCTTTCTTATTTGTTTTACTGTATATTGACGTGGTAGTAATTATAATACTTGGTACAGTAGCGTCCTTCATGAATCCGCATACTACTGTTTGATGAAGACGAAGAAAATCAGTGAGTCGCACTTTTTTAGATCTGATTAGATAACAAACAAGGTAACATTCAAGCGCTTCAGGATGCCTGAACCTAACCTCTTTCCATGCTGTAGTTCTAGTTTTAGTGGCAGTAGTTAAATAGTTGAGTCTGAGATATACGTAGGAACTCATATCATCATGGCTCAGGGCCTCATAACTTAAGCTCATGGTCATGTCCATTCTATTTAGTATTTTATTACCATAACATGCAACTTAAGACGCTAGAGTTCTAAGTAAAGGGGTTTCTGGGGGAGAGGAAAGTAGGAGGTAAGGAACTTTGTACACATCACGTCAAAGCTGTCACTGGGTCGGTTTGTCCGTTATTATCACGATAATAGCTGTTCCAAGTATAGTTATATACCCACAAAGAGTTCGTCTCTCAGCTGGTGTCAAAGCTAGCCGAGCTACTGATTGTCTTGTCTAATGTAAGAGCACTTCGTGATCAGTTCTTTGAAGCTACACACCCCCTCTTATACCTCGTGCATAACGCATTGTCTGCGTATGCCAAGGCAAACATTATATTATTTTAGACATTGCTCATCATTCTAGAAGATGGTTTGACATTGACCATACGCGGTAGCCGTGGCCGTGGTTTCGAGTTATGGCTCTGGCTCGACTCATACTTCCATATTAGTGTAAATTGTATGAGATAAGATGATACAGTCAGATTTATGTGCTCATATAGGTATCACTACTCGTAATAGTACTCCTTTGCCAAGAAGATATGTTGACAAACAAGAATTTATGCATCATATCAACTCTAATCTTGAGTTCGAAGGTTTAATAACTGGCATGCGACATCCCGGAGAGACCACTAGGGTTACACAATAGAAGCACATGCACTTAGGGTTAGCAGGGAATTGAATCTGATAACGTTTAGTCATTGTCGCAGTTTCGTTTTTTTTTAGGAAGGTGGCTATTTATATAACACAATAGCTACATGAAAAATACACACAAATACGACCATGGCGAAAAGTGCGCCGAGCCAAGTCTACTTTTGAGTATCAGAGTCTGAAAATCCAAGTATTTCGTACCTTACTAAGGCGGCTTAGCAAAAAGCCATGCGGCACAAGGCAAAGAAGATCCAAGCCGTCGGCTAAGACGGGTAAGAAATATGAGAAATAGAGGCAAGCGGTAGAACACCTCATACATGGTATGCCGCTCGGTCGATCTGATAATTTGCCTTGGCAACTAACCGGCGAAGACGAAGGAATGTTGAAGGAATGTGATATTTTTCTAGCACTAGTAAATAGTAGCAATAGTGACTAAAGCTAGAAAAGAGAAATCTCAAACTCGTGGGGTTTAAGTCGGCGATATCTTTGATTTTTGTAGAGTTTTGTATCTAAAACTCTCTTCTCCGTTCGGGGAAAAAAGAAGAGAATAATGCCCCTCTCTTTTTCTCATTTCTAGGGCTTTTTGAACTTGGTTTTACTGGTATCATGTGTTACGTATTAGGCTTTAAGTCAGATAACTCTTCTGATATCCACAGACTGTGGAGTTAAAAAGACTAAAAAAAAGTCAAGCTATGCGCCCTGAACTAGCCCGAAGCAGGAGAAGCTCGGAGTGCGAGTCGGCGATAGAGTTCAGGAGTAGAAAGGAGAAACAAAAAAATAAAGCCTGCGTACTCGTAACCGGGTGCTGCTATTGCAAAAGATAGTGAACATAGAAAGATCTGATAATTCGTAAGGAGAATTGAACTAAGTGAGGTGTATTCTGCTTGAATATGTGAAGGAATAATTTTGGACAAACAAAAGACGTCTATTTTTTGTGGCTGAGAAAACCTAATATGCTCTTATTTACTTATACTCTAAATAGAACGTGTTATTTTTCTTTTCAATGAATTTTTTTATCTTTACATAAGACTTCACTTTCTCACGCTAGTATCCAACAAGAAAACCCACGCTTTCACAGCCCAGAAAATACCGCCAAACTGTATTGGTTACTTCTTCCTTTTGATTCCGGCCTCGCTCTGTCGTCATTTACTCGCCAGCTGTGCCTCAAGAGAACTCTCCTCAATATCTCCCTAAGCCTTCTAGTGACCCAAGCTCAAACTTACGAATTACATCAACAACAACAACTTCTAGGAATAACACCAATCTTTTCTGCGTTGTCTTCTTCATCTCCATCGTCCCCCTCGTGCCAAGTGAGCTTTGAAATTTGTCTTCTACCACATTCTTTGTCTGTCAATATGTCGCCTGCTTTGATTCGCCCTGCTACCCGCGTTCTGGTCGTCGGCTGCTCGTACGCCGGTCTTTCAGCTACCGTTAACTTGCTGGATTTGACGACTGGCTTGCAGCCTCGCATTGGCCATTCGCCGTACAAGCATCACCCGGAAGCAACTACTTTGCCTGTTGATATCACTATTGTGGACGAACGTGATGGTTTCTGTGAGTTAGACCTTGTCGTATTTTACTTATACCTTGTTTCCTTTAATTTTTTTTATAACTTTTTTTGGATTGCCCTGATCTTTTGCTACATGTGGACTCCCATGTAGTACGATCTTATCAATCTGATATACTTTGATCTGATACCACCAATTTTCAATCTGATAACTGTGTCGCCACCACACCAACCATGAAGACACTAACCACTAACCACCTAAAATATGGCTAAATAGTCCACCTGATTGGCGGCCCCCTCGCTTTTTCGTCCACCAAGATGGCCGAGAAGTTTTGGGTCAAGTTCAAGGACATCCCCGATGTTCAGCGCCCCAATGTTCGCTTTATTCACGGCAGCGTCCAGAAGCTCGATCCTGAGAACAAGACCGCCACTATCCTAGAGCATGTCTCACAGAATGCCCGCGACCAGGAATACGATTACGTTCTCTGCACTTCGGGTCTCCGCCGTACCTTCCCCAGTGTGCCGCTTAGCCTGACCAGAGAAGAGTACCTGAAGGAGGCCCAGGGCCAGATTGACCGTTCAACCAAGGCGCCTCTAGGTGTTCTTGTCGTTGGAGGTGGTGAGTGCCTTTCTACATTCTATATCTACAAACTATCGATACTAACTAAATACTTCAGGCGCCGTTGGTATTGAAATGGCCGCTGAGCTCAAGACCGTTCAGCCTGAAGCTAAGGTGTGGCTCGCTCACTCACGCGCTAAGCTTCTCTCTGCTGAAGCGCTATCAGATGGTGCCAAGGATGCTTCTCTCGAGCTTCTACGTGAGACCGGTGTCGAGCCTCTGATGGAGCACCGCCTAGCCAACGTGACCGACGTAAAGCAGGCCGACGGCTCCATTGCCAAGCATGTGACCTTCACTAACGGTTCTGAAATGACCGTCAGCGAAGTCATCATGGCTCTATCAAACCCTAAGACCACAGCGACGTATCTGCCAGCTGGCGCCCTCTCCGAGGACGGCTTCATTAAGGTTGAGCCATCGCTGCGCTTTGCGGCCGGCACGCCGAATCACAAGCAACATTTCGCTCTAGGTGATATTGCCCAATGGTCGGGCATTAAGCGCTGCGGTGGTGCCATGCATATGGGATACCACGCAGCGTATAACGTGCACCAGTCTATTCTAGGCGATCTGATTGCCGGCTACACCCCCGAGTTCAACGATCTGAACGAGTTCCCTCCTGTCATTGGCTTGGCTGTTGGCAAGAAGGCGTTGGCTACTAGTGGACCAGATGACATCAAGACTGGAGAGGACGTCATGCAAACATACTTCCGTGATGACTTGGGCTTTGACATCTGCTGGAACCATCTGGGTCTAGGCGGTCGCAAAGGTGGCGCCAAGGCTGCGGAAAAGGAGGAGTCTAACTAACAAATCCAGGTTAAGGAAGTTGGCTAGGCTGTAAGGGATTGGAGACACAGGACAAATTAGTCAATGACGTTAAGAACAATTAATGAGTAGATATTGATGAAACTTTCTACCAGATTACAAGTGAATGAATTTGTTATAAATGCATGTACTTTTCACATTTTATTGCAGTAAAACTCAAGACAAGATATGGTAACCCTGTTACGCCCTAACTACCTTACAGCTTAGGTACTAGGCCAATGCGCATACCACCCACAACCTTTTCGTTGTCACCAAGCGGGCACAGCTGGAAAAAGCGCTCACGCGAGCAGCGCACAAAAGCACTGCGCTTGTGAGGCAGATCGACAAACTTGTCAAGGCCAAAACCATGCATGAAATCGTACGCAACCACTGTGTTGTTGGTCTCCTTGGGCTCACCAACGACAAACCGAGTGCGCGAGTCATCCAGGAAGAGGAAGTGCATAAGCGAACTCCACCAAGCACTGACGCGGTGTGGGCCACGGAACTTGACGTCACCGACCAGCGAGTGACGGCCACGATCGAAGTCGTCGGCATCGTAGTAGGCACCGAGGCGGTCCTCCTGTGAAGCGAGAATTGTGTTAGTCATGTATACTAGAAAGAGCCCAAGTTGCTATAGATGTAATGTAGTCTTGGAATAGAGTCACGTACCTTGCCCCAGTAGATCTCGAAGTAAGCGAAGAAGATGTCATCAAAGCGCGCCAGCACCGAGAACTGGTGAGGGTCAGCGTCGATGCGGCGCAGATATTCACGGTGCTCATCCAGAGTGCCGGTCTCGTTCCAGCCCTGCGAGACACGGGGATCGTTCTGCCAGTCATGGAACAGCTGCAGGTGCTGCTTGTCGTTGTAGTCAATGGCAACCATCGAGAACGTCTCGCCCAGGTGAGGGATGTAGCGCGAGTAGATGACTGAGCCAGGCGCAGGCTTAGCCGGGCGGATCGGGTGCCACGCCTGCTGGTAACGCTGAGGGTTGAATGGGGTCGCCAGCCC
>RHDR01000756.1:0-13806 GCA_009806295.1 Davidsoniella neocaledoniae
CCGAGGACTGGCTGCCGCTGCTCCCACTGACTGGCTGCTGAGGCTGCTCCTAAGGAGAACTCGTGGTAAGCGGAGTGCTCTACCGGATCGTTACGACAAAAATACAAAGTAAAAAGTCAAAACAAAACTACGGAGAGCCATGGTGGTGCAAACCTTATGATTCATTTCTTCTTGACACAACTCAATTTTCTCTCTTGAACTTTTTTCTTCGATCTTTGTTTTAACCTTTTCGACGCGAACGCGATATATTTACCATCAAAGCACGTCGATGAGAAAAATAGTACCCCTTTGGGTTGATCATGGCACACACTAATGAGGGAAAGATACTCGATATCTAAAGCTTTTTGGCTGATGATTGAGAGGGAATGCCCTGTGCGGCCATAGGAGTGGACTTAATCGTTACTCCGTCCTTATGGGGATCAAAAAGTTGAAGTAGTAAGAGACGAGTCTAGAAGTGTTTAGACAACGTATGTGCTTTATATTCTACACGGACATTGGTAGTTTGGGAATTGGGACATCTGAAAATGGAAAACAAATAAAAAGGGTTTCTCCTCCAATTTTTCTGCTGTCAAATGTATGTACCATAATCTGTTGAAAATGCCACATTGAATGAATGTCTTAACTTTTGAAAATATGCCATAAAGAGACTAACACTTGCATGCAGCTGTGTCTGTATACCTATATGCTTGACATGTATCTGTATGTTGGTGTCTGTCATCTAACGAAAAACATAGACATGGTTGCACTCTAGCCATTACCCGCATGTATTATAGGAATACAAAGGCTTTAAGACGGACGGGATTGGATCCAATGCTCAAAATGCATAAAAAGGTAGCATCCGAAGAGCTTAGAGTTCCATGTTCCTGAAAGAGAAAACCACACGAACTTTATGTACAAGACTCTCATTGCGACTTTGTGAAGCAGCCAGAAACAAACTTGATAGACCTGGTTGCTGACGTCCCTTGACACGCAATATTCAAGTCGCCACTGAGAAAGCCGTGGAAACTATCGATATTATTTGTGGCCACTAAGCTAGCATTCATCACTTACGATGAAAAGAATATATTGCTGTCATGGATACCCGAACTTACCCCTGCGGCAACACCAACTTAGTCGAATGTCGTGTTCAGCCGTCTGGAAGCTTAGTTGCATGCAGCTGGAAAATGTATGTATTAGGTATTAGTCAAGTCGAGGAGGAACACCATCAGCCTACAGAAAATAGAAAAATAACTAGACCAAATGCCTTGATTGCTCTTCTAGTCAGCAGCTTAGCACCTTAGCTTGGAATAATTGCCCCAGAGCGCACTGGCACGTGCCGCCCTTGGCACTCTGATAGGACAATTTGGTTTGCGAGCTATTTGGGGTTAAACTTTGATAATGATGAGAAACTTGATGACCTTTTCCTAGCAAAAAGTTAGCGTAGCTGCGACACTTTAGCGCACGGTTGGCGATATTCAAATACATATGTATAATACAATTATAATTTTTTTCGGCCTGGACTGTTCTGTTTTATGTGTTTCGAATGTTTGGCTGGCTGGCTGGCTTGCTGAGACTTTTTTTTTTGCTGCCGAATTGGCTTTCCCCCGAAAACAGCTGTACCTACATATCATTGTATTTAGCACTAAAAACGTACCTAGAAAGCACCTAAAAAACGTTTGACGAGACCTTGTACGAGACAGTAAAGCGCGATTTGAATCAATACCTTTCCAATCTTCGTTTTTTTTCTTCTGCGACATCATTTTTATCGCGGGCTTTTCATTTCATTATTCAACGACGATTTTTAGTCGCGCAATCAAAGCCATTGCATTGTATATTATTCCATCGTCTATTTTTTCATCTCGTCCTAGTTTGTTCTGTTTAGACCTTTCAACTTCATCCTGCGTGCGACAAGTCTCGATTGATTCGGGCTTTTTTTCTTCCTTTTATTTACCATCCTATCTGTTCCTCAACGAGCATCATCTCGACCTTCAATATCTTATATATCCTCCCATTACACAAAAATCAATCATGCGGTTTGGCAAGACTCTTAAGGAGGCCCAACATGGTCACTGGAAGGACAAGTACATCGACTACACCAAGCTGAAGAGCCTTCTGCGCGAAGACAAGTACGATGACGATGAAGAGCTGTGGACCGAGACCGACGAGAATAAATTCTGCGACGAAATCTTCAACAACCAGTTGGAGAAGGTCGCTAAGTTCCAAGAAGACACCTTCACGAGCCTCAAGTCGCGTGTTGAGGAGACCTATAGCAAACTCAAGTGCCTGGCCTCGGACAGCGGCGACTCTGCCATCAGCAAAGAGCAAGCCCAGAAGATCGAGACTGAGCTCGATGGCCTCACCGAGGAACTGCGCCAGCTCAAGAAGTACAGTTCTATCAACTACACTGGCTTCTTGAAGATTGTCAAGAAGCACGATCGCAAGCGTGGCGACCGCTACAAGGTCCGTCCTATGATGCAGCTTAGCTTGAGCAAGCGCCCCTTCAACAGCGAGAAGAGCTATACTCCCTTGATCAACAAGCTGTCGGTGATGTACTACATTGTCAGCCAGCACACTGAGCAGGGCGAGTCTACTACGTTCCACCCCGAGCTGGACATCGGTGCCCAGGATGATGGAAAGCACACCGCACACAAATGTATGTGATACCCTTTTTATATGGGTTTAAACCCTCTGATTTTCATGAATACTTATTAACATGTGGAAATAGTCTGGGTTCACCCCGATAACCTGCTTGAGGTCAAGACCTACATCATGCGTCGCCTTCCCGCCCTTGTTTATGCCGAACAGGCTGCCTCTGTCGACGACTCTCCCAACGACCCTACGATCACCTCCCTATACTTTGACAGCTCCAAGTTCTCCATTTACGGCAAGAAGGTCGATCGTGATGCTGAGGCTTCTTCGCTACGTCTGCGCTGGTTCGGAGACCTGAGCGCCGCTACCGAGCTCAAACTGGAAGAGAAGACCGTTCACGGTACTGGCAGCGCCGAAGAGCACAAGTTTGACATCAAGCAGAAGTGGATCCAGCCTTTCCTCAATGGCGAATACCACATGGAGAAGTCCGTTGCCAAGATGGAGCGTCAAGGCCAACAGCTAGCCGAGATTGAGGCGTTCAAGGCTACTACTTCTCGTATACAAAAGGCTGTTTTGGATCAGAAGCTATCGCCAGTCCTGCGCGCCAACTATGCCAGAACCGCTTTCCAGACTCCTTCCGATGACCGTGTGCGCATCAACATTGATACCGATGTTGCCTTCATCCGCGAGGATACCCTGGATCGCAGCCGTCCCTGCCGAGACCCCTCGACATGGCACCGTACCGATATCGACAACAGCGGTATGAAGTATCCATTCTCCAATATCAACCAGAGCGAAGTCTCAAAGTTCCCGTATGCTATCATGGAGATCAAGGTCCAGGATGGTCGCAAGCGCCCTGAGTGGGTCGAAGACCTGATGGGCTCTCACTTGGTCTACCCTGCCCCCGGCTTCTCCAAGTTCGTGCATGGTGTCGCCTCTCTCTTTGAAGACTATGTCAATGCTCTGCCCTTCTGGATTAGTGAGATGGAAGGAGATATTCGCAAGGACCCTAAAGAGGCTTTCGATGAAGAGGTTCAACGTCGTATCCAGAAGGCCGAAGAGGAGCAAATCGTCGGCAGCCTTCTTGGTGGCAAGGTTGGCTCATCGTTTAAGCCAACTACTAGCTCTCCTGTCGCCGAGGGTATTCTGACCCGCCGCGCCCAGGCTGAGCTTGTCACCTCCCCAACACAGCCTATTTCATCTTCACAGATGGCTGAGGGAGAGGAAGCTCCGGCCCGCTCTGGTATCTCCTCGGTGTTCCCCAGTTTTTCCATGTCACGGTATGCGCAGAACCGCCGTGCCAAGCAATCCGGCCATGTTCAGCTGCCCGAGGGTGTTGTCGAGCCCGAGGTGTGGATCAAGAACTCTGGTGAGCTGAAGATCGAGCCCAAGATCTGGCTAGCCAACGAGCGTACATTCCTCAAGTGGCAGCACATCAGCATTCTTCTTGGTGGTCTGGCTGTCGCGCTGTACTCTTCGGCCGGTAAGGATACCGTTGCAGAGATTATGGGTATCATTTATATCTTGATTGCCGTATTTGCTGGAGTCTGGGGCTATGTTATGATGAATGTGCGGAGACGTATGATTCACGAGCGTAGCGGTCGTGATTTCGACAATGTTGTCGGTCCTTTGGTCATCGCCATTGCCATGGCTGGTGCGCTTGTGATCAACTTTGTCTTGGAATTCCAGAAGGCTTTCCACAAGCTTGATTCGTCCCCTGCCAACGGAACTGAATCATACCTTGACATTGAACTGTAGTGGGGACATTATGCTGCATAGTCGTTGCATGCCGATAAGATGGAGTGGGTGGTACATTTCAATGTGTCCTTGCGTAGTAGTACTATGGCATAGAGACCCTTGACATAGAGGTCTTGATGCCATACGTGGCGACGATCGGGGTCTAGTCTTGTCGTTCTCTGTTCCTGTGGTTGGATTTTTTTCATCTTATACGTATCTGTCTTTGTGCTTTCTTTTCTCGTTTTTTTTTTTTGCTTCACATGTAGTTTCATGGCGTCTTTTCTTCTTATGTATCCTAAAAAACATCATTATATCATTTGATTTTCCTACTACTAAAGCCAATATAGAAGTATGTAAATGTGAAATGTAAGAATGCTAATTAATCATGTCTGGCAACAACAACTTTTTTCCTCGCTAACAAGACCCATATTGGAAGGCGGCCTCTTCAAGGCCTTAGGCTGTATCACTGAATGGAGACTTGGAATGCCCCCCTAGGGAAAGGCTATAATAGGGCTGATTTATGGCTAGCAGTATTGAGTCCTTCGATGCATGCGGAGGGATAGTTTCGTCCACGGAAGCTGTAGTCTTCAGCGAGTAGTATTATGGACATCATAAATAGTGCTATGAAGGGCATCATCAATACAGATTCCTCTCAATGTCTCATTGATTGTGTCTTACCTAGAGACCGTCTTCTCTGGTGAGCCTTGTTGAAGATAGAAAAGATAACGGAATGGGCTGCCTGTGCGTGCCGTGTCCTTACTCACATGTCTCCATTCCGCCTATGACTAAGGCTTTTTTATGGGAATATAGTTGGTGATTGAGCTATCTGAAGCTCAGGCTAGTCAGCTGAAATGGTGGGCATACGATGGCCTTGATAATGATGTTATATTTATCCTTCAGTTGCCACAGCCACCTTTTTTTCCGTGAGATCGGACGTCGATAAATGAAACCTCATACAGTAGCGGCGGCAGCAGCAGGCTCCTTCGGCTTTGGTAATATAAGCAGGTAGAAATGTAACACATGAGTAGCCGTATATAATTGCATAGAGAGAATGGGTCTCTTAACGTATTCAACCATTCAATATTTGCGGGCTATAGGACCCGGCGAACAACGTCATGATTGTGGGATTTCAACTGCAAGATGCTCGAAATGTTAGTGGCATGTAACGTGAATGTGTGTTGATATCATGCAGCTAGCGATGATATCCAACTATAATTACTGCAAGTATATGTATGTATTGATTCTCTGGCAAACAAAGGTGAAAATTGAACCCTCGTTAACCTGATAAGCGGGAAGAATTACAAAAAAAGTTGATAGATTTTTTTTTAATTTACGACGTTTCCACAAACAAAACACGACATCGTAACTACCGTTTCTGACACTTGCGATCTTCCAGTAGCTTCCCCGAGCAGCAGGAACACGACATTGCACAAACGAATGAGAATCACGAGAATTTTTGCGCAGTTGCCATCTTCTCCATCTGCAAAAAAAACTTCTTCACTTTTTTTTACGGATCTCTTGTCCTCTTTTTTTATTCATCGTCGTCCATTTTTGCTAACGAAGAATGACATTGTCACTTTGAGTGGCACAAGTTCTACAGTTTATATTCTTTGGAGCGAAACCTAAATCTGCCTATAGGTTTCATTACGCCTCGTCATTTTAAGCTCTCCACGACTTTGCCGGGATTTTTTTATTTTAATTTTTCATATTCCACTTTTACGCCTCCGTCGCTCGTTCGTCATTCACTCAAGTTTCAGCTTTCTATCCAAAAAGGCCGCCGGATTCGAAGGCCGTCCCTGTTTTAACCAGGAGGCTGGGAAGAATAAGTCCTTGCTGCCGTATCTTTTTTTACTGGTAATCAACGATTGTGCTGGTCAGCTCAAGTTTTGTATCTGCTTATTATTCCCTTACTTGTTTTCATTCTCCAGTTATCTCCATCTTCTGCTACTATTTTCGTACACTTGAGACTCGTCCCGGCGTTTTTTTGTTTGGTTCGTTCAAGCCGTTAGTCCAAGAAAAAATACAAGGTGAATTTGCGGCTCAACTGGCTTTCCATCACTTGCAGACAATTGTTCTGTCTATTGCGCGCCCAAAGCACTAGAGATCCAAAAGCAAAGCAGCGTGCGGTGTGCCATATTCTTCGAGAACTTATAGTGTTGCAGTAACGTCTACCAAGTTGGCTAGCGAGCTAGTAGTTCTCTGTACGCACTGACCAACACCAACAAATAGCAATTCCCAGCCTAGCCCAGCCCAGCCCACCGACCACAAAACAAGCTTCAACGAGCAAGCTCTCACAAGGAGGAGGAGGAGCTAGGGACACATTGAGCCAGGGTATTGATCTCGTTTCGTTTCCTTTCGCCTTTGGGCAACACATCCAACTATAGTCTGCGCGTTAAGTGCTTTTCTGCGCGTCTTAGCTTAGCCTAGACCTTGACCTTGACCTTGGGTGTCTGTCTTCCTTGCGCCTTACTCGTCCTTCTTATTGTTTGTCGGCATTCCGCTTGCTTATTTTTATCGATTGATTGTCCAATTCGCCAACTGCCGCGTTCTTAGGGAAAACGAATCAGGAAGAAGACGGAATACAAAGAGAGGAAAAAAGAGAAGAAAGAAGACGGAGAAAAAAAACGCAAACAAAGTGGTGACATATAATCAAAACTTCATCATGGGAGATCGCGAAGATCGCCGGAGCCGGACGATTTGGAGTAGTCTGCTGCGCAGTGTTAGTTTATCGCGCGGCGCCAAAAAATCGGTGAGTTAAATCATGGCCTAGCTTGGGTTTCGTGGATGGAGAGAGAAATCACTATATTTCATCTCATAGCTTTAACGCATGAATTACTCTAACTAACACCCAACTATCAGTCTAGGGAGAACCGGAGAGCTAGCTCAAGCGACGTCGGTTTGAACCGTCGGCCATCTACCGCTGTCCGTCCAGACACTGCTCAAGATGGCCCTCGTCGCCGTTCGTACCATCCAGAGTCCTTTAATCCATCACAGTCCCGCAGTAGCAGGGCCAAGGGCAAGGACAGAGACCCGGGCTTGCGCGAATCTTCAAGTCGTTTATCTCATTGGCCTCCACCTGGGCTTGGCTCTGATGAGCTTCTCAGTGAGCAACGTGCCAGGTCATATATTGCACGGGGCGCATCCTCACATCGTGGTTTTAAAAAGGCAGTGCCACACTCAGATGTCCATTTCCGTTGTTATTCTGCCTCATCATGCAAAAATAACAGTTTGAGTGGAAGAGCAAATAACAAGGAGATAATGGCCGAGATGCAGACAATGGTTCTTCAAGGCGTAGATCCCGATAACCGCTGGTCGCCATGGGAGACCGTTGAACAGCCAAGCTATACCTTCTATCATGGATATCTTCCTGGCACTGTCACACTGAATCAATGGGCATGGACTGCCAGTGTTATACCTGGCGGTATCCAACACCGAAAAACAAACATTGCATTACGGGATGCCGACTTACATGATATTTTGAAACGAATTCAGGAAATTCAAGACAAAGCCATGTTCGATGTCGACGACGCTGAGGTTATGTACAAACGCTTCATCCGTCATCCTGATCTCAAGTCACGACACGGCAATCCGCGCCCTATGGAGCTCCAGGTAGAAGACCTGATTGGCGTGCTGGCACGCCCAGACTGGATCGACTTCTCGCAACGCACCAACCAGTTGGTAACACAGTTCATCTCTAGCTCTGCTCTTGACAAAGAGGAAGATTTTAAGAAGTTCTACTTCCAGCTGTTGCTAACCATTGAGCTCTTGTTCCGTCTCACCCACCGTCACTTTCCTGCCGAGTCTAGGAAACGAATGATCACAGAGATACCACCCTCAGTCCAATGGAGTCTGGCACTCGCGAGAAGGTGGAAAGATGGTATTCGTATAGACGAATATGGCATTGAGCCAAAAGACTGTAAGCTACCATATATGAGCCCAGGCCCAGCTCTCTACGATCTACATACTAACCAAAGTAGTAAAACTACGCTATCTGAACAAGAAGGCTCAGATGAGATGCATACGTCGGTTTGCCCGTGAACTCAAGTGGCCAAATCTCCGAGAAACATTGGAGGAGATGAAAGAGCTCGACCAACAAAACGAACTACAAGACTTAAGTGAAGACTCGATGGCATTTTTTGGTGGCCTTATATTACCAGGTGTAAGTCAATTGATTTCCATGCATCAATATATCGCCAGTCAGTATATATAAAAGACTAACATCACTCAGGGATCATTTCCATTCATTATCATGAATACCTTAACAGATATCGATCCTGATCCGGCCAGTGAGAGATTAGAGCATCTTCTTTTGGATTATCCAGATTGCGGCTTCCAGTACCGAAACAGTTATACATACTGGTCGGTTACCAGCATCGTTGGTAAGGTACTTGCGCCGACCTGTAACACCATTGGCGGCTGGGTTGGACCTGCCAGACCAACCAATGACTTGAAGCGCACAGAGGTAGCTCGGTTGTTTGTTAACCGACCCAAAAAGCGTATCCGACCCCGTCATGTCGAGGACATGCGCCAAAATTCGAGCCCACTAGGCCCCGAGACAGACGAATATGCAGTAGACGAGTACACACTACCACTGCCTAACAACCAGACATACATGATCGACACGGTTCGTATCGAGTTGATCACTCTGGAGCGCCAGGCGGATCGTGAGAAAAAGAGTAGTGCCAGCATTGGACAGATGTCAGAGCCAAAGGAGAAAGAAGTCCTTTCTGCCAATGGCAGCACAGCAGGAGACAGAGTGCCGCAATGGTATCACGCTTTAGTCATCTTTGCTATCGATGGCACGTCATGGCCACTACGGTTACAATTTGATGTTTCATTCATAGCGGCATGGAAGTGTTCTGATGGTCCGCATCCGCTGTGGCTAGACTACTCGTTTGAAAGAGTCGCCGTTGACAAGATTGTGCGAATCCAGAAC
The DNA here is from genome assembly GCA_009806295.1 of Davidsoniella neocaledoniae. Lineage (NCBI taxonomy): Eukaryota > Fungi > Ascomycota > Sordariomycetes > Microascales > Ceratocystidaceae > Davidsoniella > Davidsoniella neocaledoniae. The sequence goes on from RHDR01000756.1 coordinate 9,242, forward strand.
TGGGGCGGGGTGTATCGCGGCTCGCAGCAATACCGCACTGCATCTGTAGTCAACGACGATGGCGATGATATGAAGGTCCTTCTGATAGAGGCCTTTGGCGTTAAAGACAACGAAGTCTTGGCGCGTGCTTGGTGCGCGCATTGGGGACTAAGCGCGGTGGTTGCGGATATTGCACATACTTGGTAAGTGAACTAACAAACTACCCATGACCTCCGACATATGACTTTTACATTTATACTAACATTTTCCTTCTTCCCTTGCTCACAGCATCTCTTGTGCTGTAAGAGAAGCATATGCTGCGGCTGTAACAATATGTATCCTCATCGATTCTCATCTATATGAGAGTGATGAGGACATATAAGATGCCAACAACGCCTTACGACATCCCAGGCAACAGCAGGCAGAGCTTGGTGTTGTGATTTTCGGTGTTCTTTATTTTTGTCTTCCTTTGGTGTTTGGGTGTTTTCTTTATGTCTTCTTTACTATGATACTCTACTTTTATTTTGTTTTTCTTTTCCTTTCTAGTCGTTCTTTGTTTGTTAATTCACGTTAGACTTGGGTTGTTCTTTTTGTTTTATCTTGAGAAAATAAGGACCTAAAACTTGTAACCATAATATATGTACATTGTACCATAAGGGTTAATGATAGGGCTATACTACATATGTATATCACCGTTGCAACTAACTTAGCATAGTGTGTATAAAAACACTAACGGCCCAGATTCACGAAGAGATTATCGTGTGATCAAGCACATGCATGAGTAAAATTGCCGCAGAATCATTCAAATATATCATCAAGGAGGGGTTTTATCTATATACGGCCCATGAATAAATGAATACAAAGCACCGCAAGCACATAAAGAGGACGAGAACGTGCCGGGAATGACGAAAGTTTGCATACCGATAGTTTAATAATGAGTTTTATAGCAGTAGAAGGGCTTTGCCGGAGATGCTCTTTTTGGTATGACCCACATTTCCCTTTGAGCGGGCATTTTGGCGGATTGAAGGGTGAGATCTAGGCCTGAAAGGACCATTTGGTTGTTGAGATCGTCTAAATTGAGGGGAACTAATGGCGCCTAATATTGATAGTCTCAGTTGTAAAGATCTAGTATATTACGGCTTTTACTTAATAAGATCATGCAGTCTATTCTTTCTATTAGGGTTTACTTAGAAAGAATTCGCACAGAGCCTATTGAGGGAAACTTCCCCAGATCGTTCGTTGGATTCCTTTGCTAGGGGAAACTAAGTGAGAGTGAGATCGTACCGAGTAGTTACCGCTGCTAGCATTTGTTCCTCCCCTAATATTCAGGGACTTGCCATCTATTAGCCACATAAGTTTTGCAGCGTCGAGCAGTTCAATTTCCTTTCCCTTCTACTTATCATTTGATTGTGCCATCCGATTAATTGCATTTGAACGAGTGCATTTTCTTTGTTTCTATCACGATATTTTCTCACCATCTAGAGACTCATAGAAATTCAATATGAGGTAAGTTATCTACTTCCTGACTAGCTCCAATAATTATGATCATATAAATAAAAATGGCCGATTGCTAACAATGCCGTATAGTACGCAGGTGAGCTTTACTTGAAACTAATAACATAGTCTTGTCATATGTTGCTAATATCAGGAGCTATATGAGATAGAGCATTGAGAGAATATACACTAACCACACATAATCTATTGCTATAGAACAATTATATCGGCATTGATGTCGGTACCGGCAGTGCTCGTGCCTGCTTAATGGACGATGATGGCATCATAATTGCGCTTGCATCTCATGATATCAAAAAATGGCAACCACAGACCGGCTATTATGAGCAATCTACGACTGATATCTGGGCTGCTATCTGCTCTTGTGTGAAGCGTGTTCTTCAACAATCCGAGGTCGACCCTTCCAGTGTCAAGGGTATTGGCATTGATGCTACATGCTCACTGGCTGTTTTCACGCATGATACCGACGAGCCAGTTCCTGTAACAGGCCCGGATTTCAAAAACGATGGCAACGACCGCAATGTCATTCTTTGGCTTGACCACCGTCCCGAGCTGGAGACGAAGTTGATCAACGAGACAGGTCATAAACTACTACAGTATGTTGGCGGTCGCATGAGCGTGGAGATGGAGATCCCCAAGGTTTTGTGGCTAAAGAAGCATATGCCTAAAGAGCTCTTTTCACGTAGCAAGTTTTACGATCTTGCCGATGCTCTGACTCACATGGCTACAGGCTTAGAAACCAGAAGCTTCTGTAGCGCGGTATGCAAGCAGGGTTATGTCCCGGTTGGAATTGATGGCAGTGTCAAGGGCTGGCAAGATGAGTTCTACAGAACCATTGGCTTAGAAGAATTGGTACATGACGATTACCTGCGCATTGGTGGTGTTCATGGAAAGGTAAAACATGCTCACAGAAATACAGAAAACAACTCATGGAAAGAACACAGGCTAATTTGTATCCGTAGAATGGTACTTTTATGAGCGCGGGTGAGCTTGTAGGCCGACTGAGCGAGAAGGCCGGTAAGGAACTTGGCCTTCCTGCAGGCATTGCTGTTGGTAGCGGCGTCATTGACGCATATGCTGGCTGGATTGGAACTGTGGGAGCACCGCTAGAGGCACCGATTACCAAGATCGAAGAAGAGGCTGCTGGAAATGACGGCATCACCACTGCCTTCACCCGCCTTGCTGCTGTTGCTGGTACTTCAACATGCCATCTAGCTATGTCAAAAGAAGCTGTATTTGTCGACGGCGTCTGGGGGCCATACAGAGACGTTCTTATCCCTGGCTACTGGATGGCTGAAGGTGGCCAGTCCGCCACGGGAGAACTGCTTAAGCACATGGTTGAAACTCACCCTGCATACCAGGAAGCCTTGAAGGCAGCAGATGGCGTTAACATCTACGACTTCCTTAACAACTGGTTAGACCGCATGGAGGACAAAGAAGGTGCTCCATCGATATCGTACTTGGCTCGTCACATCTTCTTCTACGGTGATCTCTGGGGCAACCGGTCTCCTATTGCCGACTCATCGATGCGTGGCGCCATGGTGGGAATCAGCAGCGACATCAGCATTGATAACCTGGCTCTACAGTATTACGCCACTATGGAATTCATTGCCATGCAGACCCGGCAGATCATCACTGCCATGAACAAGTCTGGCCACGTCATTGCTAGCATCTTCATGTCTGGAAGCCAGTGTCAAAATCCGGTTTTGATGTCGCTCATGGCCACTATATGTAGTGTCCCAGTGGCGATTCCTGAGTATGTGCATGCAGCTGTGGTCCATGGAGCTGCTATGCTAGGCGCTAAGGCAGCAAGCGCCAACGAGAAGGGCGAGACGGAGCCTCTGTGGGATATCATGAAGAGAATGAGTAGACCGGCGAGAACTGTCAAGCCGGATGACGATCAAGGCCAGAAACTACTGTTGGACGCCAAGTATGCGGTATTCTTAGATCTGGCTGCCAAACAGCAATCTTACCGCAAGCAGATTGATGCTGCCGTTGATATTTGGCTGGCTGAGTATGGCCAGTAAGTCACTTAGCATTTTTGTAGTGTAAGTAAGAACTACAGATATCATAGATTCAGTCCATATGATGCATTTTAGTGTGCTGTAAAGAAAATTGGATTAATAAAGATACACCCAACCAGTGATTGTTCATTTTTGGCAATCAATTGCTATGTATTGAATAAGTGCTATCTTAAGCTATTTTAGCGGTAGTTATTTGCTTTCCAAAGATGTTAGCTCTAGAAATTAGGCGCGTACGTGAACAAAAGGAAGCCAAACCCTATTCCAGGTGCCCTGGCAATTTAACCCTAGGCGCGCAAGCTGGCAACTGTTGATTGTTTTCCCTATGCTAAGCAGTGCTTTTTCATAATAATTTTTTTTCGATCTCAGCTTTAAGCCTCACTCGATTTCCAAGGAAGTTGATTCCCTTTTTTTCTTTCTTGCTAAGAATTTATCTTCTGCAAAGCTAAGAAAGCTCGGAGACGCGAAGCTATCGAGCCCATTAAAAATCGAATCTAGCCTAGATTGATTGGCTTGAAAGAAATCTTCGTTCGTGAAGATCACCATCAATATCAACATAAAAAAACACAGGGCTCAATATCTCAGCTTGCAATAGCTTCTTCTGGAGTTCAGCCTCGTGATCTCAGCCTCGCCGGAACGACGATAAACGACGCCAACCAACGACGATTGCCAGATACGGACGGTCTTCGAATCCGAAAATCTTGAATTTATACATAGAACACGCGTATCGCCCTTCCACACTTCTACACATCGACCATGGCAGGCCGGCCCAACTTTGGCAGCTTGTTCAACTCGAGCGTGGCATCGAGCACTGGTGCTCCGCCGGGCAACAGTATGTTCGGCAACTCAACAGCGACGCCCGGTGGTGCTCCGCCCGGCAACAGCCTGTTTGGAAGCTCTCTGGCCTCGACGGTGGCGCGGCTGCCGGGGTCGTCGTCCAACTTCTTTGCTTCGAATGCCACAGCGAGGCCCAGTCTGTTTGGAGCTTCGACGGCTACCGTCACGCCTGCCTCGTCTGGCACTGCTGCTACCACTACGACCACTGCTACTCCT
>RHDR01000757.1:0-13791 GCA_009806295.1 Davidsoniella neocaledoniae
TATATATATGCACCTCGTATATACAGATACAAATAGTGATAGTGTCAATGTTGCACCAGCGTTTATGGTTGTATACAGAGTCAGATACATATGATTTTGTAGAGGCTCAAAACTTCAATGTGAAAACAATCCTTCATCTAAGTATGCGTTGGCTTATCGCAAATAATTTCTACGCCCTACTAGAATCAAGCAAACAAAGAGGAAACGCATTGTCTTCCGCCCACCGCCTACAAATTTGTACATAATAATCTAGGTTGACATTTAAAGGATTTGGATGCCTTGGAAGGGATATCCAAGTTGCAAACAGAGCTAGCTTTCCTGAGGGTCTTTTTGTAGTTCAGCCGTCATGGATCAGCAATGGTGTGTTAGGGCTGGGAAAGTTCGAACATATAACCTAGGTTAGTTGTTCTAATGATTGTACTATGAATTCCTTGGTGATTTTTGAAGGGATAGGTACATGTATATGTATATATATATATATAAAGAAAAAGAGAGATCAGCTAGACTGTTGGTATAAGCTTTTTTTTTCCTCAGACACTTTGCTCTTTTCTTGTATACATGGATAAGGTGTCACGGAGTAGCCGACCAGAGCAGATTTCACGGCAACGATTGATGGCACGTATATTGTTTGCGTACATTTCCATTTTCAACTTCCCCCTTCTTTTTCGCCCCAGTAACCGTGCTGTGTTCGCCTTATTGCTGTGATTGCTAGCCTTTGAAGTAACGGCGAGAGACAAAGACGAAGAGGGTATTCAAGTTACGGCTATCGTTGTATCTGTATTTGTCCATATAGATGACCTGGCGTTGAAGGTTTCGCCCGGCGTCTGTGCCATGGATTTCTCGTCAATCAAAAAGGAATAAAAAATGTTTCTTATCTTGGCCAATAAGTCAAGTTGAGCAGCCTTGTTCTTTGTTCTCATCTTTTTTGTCACACACAGCTAGCTCATTTCCCATGCTAGCTTCTCAGAAACGAACTGCTTTAGGCTATTTGATTCGACGCACATAATAATTTACCGGCTGACTTCTCACGCCCCTTAGTGAGCAAGAGTTCTTTTTTTTTTCTTTTATTTCGAGTTCGTCTGTTTTTCGTAGTATTGGCTTGACGGATTATTGGGCGTATGCGTGTGATTTGTATTCTAGTATAGTTTATGTACAGAATAGTAAAGAAATAATCTGCCGTTTTCCTTATCATGTATGATAGCGCCCCGAAGACTTGGATATCGACCACCGTCAATAATGGCTTATGGAGGGAATATTGACGCCGCTTCGCTTAAAGGCTTAGACTTGTGCTTATATCTATGTACATACAGATATATATATATATATAATATATATATACATGGATGTGAGAGAAGTGGGAATGAGAAAGATGGCCGGATAAAGTGGCCAAATACGATAACTAACATACAAATAAATACATACATACATATATGGATGTAGATGGTTAGACGGAACAGAACTGTTTTACCTACAAGATGAGTGGAGATGATACGTCACTTGTTTGCTAATTTTTTCAACATTTCTTTACAAGCTATAACTAACTATAGATATATCTATGCTTCGTTTACGAAAGGAAGCGAGCTAAACCTCAGCTGTGTCGGCACGTTGCGCCGCTAAGGCGGCGGAAAATATTTAAAAAAAAAATGCACACTACTCTTCTATTGAAGTTGTTGGCCAATACATGTAGGAATGGTGATGACTGTAGTAGTAAGTATTAGTAGAGGGGAGTGCGGCAGTATGTACTACATGTAATTAGTTGTATATGTATTTGTATTCTAGGTAGACTTAAATCTTGACAAGGTTTCAAACATGTAAACATGTCAAGGAAGGCCATGTGAAAGGGAGCAAGCAAGTCATGTCTTTCAATGTCTTGCAACTATGATCTAGAATGATTTGACGTATAGACTGATATCCAGATATGTAGCAGAGCACAAGAGATTGACAACCGATGTAGTGAATAGTGACTAAAGGGAGCAAGAAAACTCTGTTCAAATGTAGACATCAAGCAGTCTGACATCACGATAGTCAGAGCACATACAGATGATACATGCAGCTGGCGCGAGCACATTTGACTGAGAAGATATCAGTGCAGATATACATGTATATGTAGTTGTACTATTTGTTTTCGTCACAGGTGGCGCTGAATTAGGCGTGATTTCTGCTCTGATTTCGAGAGCTAGAAGGCGTCTAGATCCACACCTTTAGTTAGTCTTATGGCCTGGGCCCCACCTTCCAGGACTAGCCGCAGTCCATGCACCAGTTGGGCAATTGCACACCCCTAGGTCCATGCTGGAATAGTTTTTTATTTTTTATTTTTTATTTTTTATTTTTTATTTTTTATTTTCATTTTGTAGTGCCGGTTTGTTAACTTCATTAGTACTGTACTAGAATGAATCCCTGCAGATTAGCTGTATTTCAGCGTCTTTGTATCTGAGAGATGCCGGAATCCTTGAAGCCTCCAGTGGGCTGGTTTGATCGACCAAGAAGACGTTTTACTGCTACAGAAGTGTATGGCCGTATCTATATGGAGAAGAGAGAAGCGCTGGAAATAGCAATAGTTGGCTGTTAGTGTAAGTGTACCAGTGAAGAGTGCTAAAGCTTTAACCAACTGTAGCCTATCTGTGCTGTGTTGCGCACACACATGTACTAAACAAGCTCAGCTGTATGCTAATATTGCCTCCCAGCATGCCGCTAATAGAGCAGAACAGAAGAGATATAAAGGAAGACGACGCCCGTTCGCTGCTTCCGTCGCCCATTGCGTTCAGATCTTTTGACAAGTCGGCCTGTTTTCCCTCGTTCTATTTCTTCTTTCTTGCTGCTTGCCTGCTCGCATAGAGGCACTCGAGCATTGACTGTCTTTTTATTGATTTGACATTCTCTGCTAACAAACTGACAAGTTTGTTCCTCGTTGACATTCGTTTCTGCCTCTCTCGCCCCTGATTTGCTTGGCTGTCGACATCATGTCTGATAACGACAACATACAGCGTGCCGCTCAGGCCGTGACTACGGGCACTTCACAGAGATCCGACTCGCCAACCGAGCGCAACCCGTTCACTGGCGGCTCAAACACTCCGGCTCCTCCCTCGGCCGCCGGAAGCCCTGCCAATCCTTTTGCTTCTCCCGAGGCCTCTAGACCTGCCTCCAGCTATGGATCGTCGTCTGGCGTCGTACGCTCCAATGGCTCTCAGGGAGACGGCAACCGCTTCTTTCACTCGCGCCGTGTCGTTAAGGGCTCGGTCGAGAAGCCGTGGGTTGGCACGAAGGACTCCAAGGAGAAATGGGTTACTATTCTCCCCATTCTAGGCATTCTTGCTGGTCTGGCCCTCTCTGCTTTCCTTATCTACGACGGATACCACAGCGTCGTCCAGCACAAGTACTGTGAGGTGCTGGTCGATGATTTCTCTCAGGGCCTGCGGTCCGATGTATGGAACACTGAGGTTCAACTTGGTGGCTTTGGGTACGCTTCTACTTCTATTCTTATCCCAATATCTTCTCTGTTTATATCAATGCCCAAATCATGACTATAACGATGAATTGTACACTGAAACTAACCTCTGCCTTTTGTTTTTTTATAGCAACGGCGAGTTTGAGATGACTACCACGTCAACTAGCAACCTTTACGTCCAAGATGGCAGTCTGGTTCTGAAGGCCACCCCACAGAACGCCACTCTGATGGAAACTGACAACACCATCAACCTGCTTGCTCAAGGAATCTGCACCTCCAACACCACTGATAACTGCGTGGCCACCACTAACACCACTGCTGGAAACAGCAGCACTGTGCCTCCTGCCATCTCTGCCCGTATTAACACTAAGGGCAAGTTTCAGATCAAGTATGGCCGTGTCGAAGTTACTGCCAAGCTTCCCAAGGGTGACTGGCTGTGGCCCGCTATCTGGATGATGCCTGCTGACGATGTGTACGGCTCGTGGCCTGCCTCGGGTGAAATCGATATCATGGAGTCCCGCGGTAACAACTACAGCTACTCTATGGGCGGAAACAACATCATGACATCGTCGCTGCACTGGGGCCCTGACTCGGCCAACGACGGCTGGTGGCGCACCACCAAGCGCCGCACGGCTCTGCACACCACCTACGCTGACGGCTTCAACACTTTCGGTGTTGAGTGGAGTGAGAAGTACATCTTCACGTACGTCAACTCGCGCCTGATGCAGGTTCTGTACACCAACTTCAAGACGCCTTTCTGGAAACGCGGAAGCTTCGCCACCTACGATTCCACCGGAAAGCGCCTGACTGATCCCTGGTCGCAGACCGGACGCTCCCAGACTCCCTTCGATCAAGAGTTCTTCCTGATTCTAAACCTGGCTGTCGGTGCTAACAACGGCTGGTTCGAGGACTCTACCGAGAAGCCGTGGCAGGATGGCTCAGACAATGCTGCCAAGGACTTCTGGTCGGCTAGAAACGAGTGGGAGCCTACATGGACCCAGCCTCAGCTAGAGATTTCCAAGGTGTCTATGTGGCAGCAGTGTGATGGTGGTGAGCTGTAGAGTGAGTGTTCTAGTTACATTTTAGCACTGTATGTTGCTTGATTTTCCCTAAGAGAATGGCTATTTTTTTTCATCTGTTTTTTCATCTGTTTTAGTTTTGGGTACTATTTTATTGGTTTTGATTCTTACTCTGATTTTAAAAAATCTTTCTTTCGACATTTTTAAACGCTACCACCAGCTGGTTGGCCTTTTTTCCCTTATTAGTTCGAATCTTGATTTCGAATACGACCCACGAAGTAGAAATACATGGGGATTGGACTCTATTTTTTTTCTAATTTTTCTTTTATGTCTTCCTCCATGATACTGTGAGTCTGGTAGTCCCAGATACACACTATCTTTTCCACCTCATAATGGGGTTTATGTGTCTGCATTGTCTTTTTTGGTATTCAAGTTTTGGCGTTTAACACTGTAGGAGAATAATAGATTCAAACGTACAACTACACTCAATTAAGGTGCTTAGTCTTAGCATGCATTTCGGCTATATTCGACTTGGAACGGTGAGAAGACGGCTGGTTATATTTTAACATGTTAACCTTATCCTGTCCCTCCATATAACACTAATTTTTGTAACTTTAAGCGTGGGAAAAAATGCAACGCCATGCAATGCAATGTAACCTTGATTTACCCACTAGAAGCGACTACAATGGTAGGCGCAAAACAAGGTGTTTATGGCCTACTTTGAGAGTCTACATGTATCTGTATGTACATACTTGAAGGGATACCTGAAAGGATACCTGAAGGGGTATTCATCCGCCAATCCACCTTTTAGACCTTACGACCTCGTGTCTGCACGTTCAGCTCGACTAGAAGGCCTCGCCCTTTTGTTCTAATGGGCCTGTTTTCTTGTTTTGGGAAGGCCTTTTTTTTTTTTTTGCTTTTCTGGTTCTTTTTTACTAGACAGATTCGTCGGTCTAGGCTCATCTCGTTTATTGGGCACTAGCTTCCAGTGGCACTCGGTAATATAGTCTAGCGTACAGATATATCTGTACGATAATATGTACATAGAAACACACACACACACTCCAGACGCTTCTCGTCAGTACTGCTTGGTGTACCTGTAAACTCTAGTAAGCCTAAATAGTCGTCTTATCTTACCCCTTGAAATGTCTTATTTTTCTGCTCATGATATCAGAGCCAGTTAGTTCTTTAGAACGTAATACGAGCAAGCCAATGCTACTATGATATGACAGCTCTATAATACTCTGTGCTTGCAACGTTTCTGTTTAGCACCGTGTCGACGACACCTTCTCTATTTGAGCCTCAGCTATGTATGTATTATTTATAATAGAGTCATCGAAAGCCAAGCACACACAATGTAGCCATGGCAAGTGGGTCAAGCTTCTACACGCTATCATTTTATACTGTAGTGACTATGGCTCCAACACAGGATTATAATTGTCTGATATCAACAATACAACGGAGCTACCAGTTTCAAATCCTAGAGCGTCATGATTGGCACATATCGACATCCGTTCATGCTGTTTGTGCTCAAGGTCATGTTACCGAGCATTGGCCATAAGTAACAATACCGTCATTAAGGTGACGGTAGCACACATTCCAGCTTACGACCTTGAATATATTATATTTCTACAAATACATGCATAAAGCTAAGCTGTTTTACATTCCCTCTCTGTTGAAAAACATTGAACAAAACGCCAAGAAAACTAGTTTCAAAGCTTGCTAAAGTTCTGCAGAGGCCAAAAGTACAGTATTATCGGCTATGCTGGAGAATTCTGTAGTCAGTATCACACCATTTACCAAGTGCTACACGTAGCATTCTATGATAGTAGACCAAGACCAAGGGAGAAAACTTCACATTTACTCATCTTGAATAGTATTATCGACGGCCAAAGTGTGGCCGCTTTAATCTGACATGGTAATGATATGGAATCACGGAAATTTACTGAACAAAGAGCCTTTGAGTATCTTCACAGTAGCAGAATTTCCAAGGACAGGTAGAATCACAATGTAACCGTGATTTAGCTAGTGACTACGACTATATTTAGTGAGTGAATATCATCAGTAGAATATTTCATGCGAGATGATAAGACGCATATGTATATCCCACTATCTTTACCTCCCGTGCTAAGAAGTAGATAAGCCTCTACAGACTAGCTTCAAAAGCTGCTGTATTGTCTACCCGGAATACATATGTACGCTACCTAAACGGTGGTGGTGGTATAATCCGTGTGTTTTATAACAAAAGTGCAAATGAAAGACTTGAAAGATATCAGGCTAGACTCGTATATACGCATACAAAGTACATACAGATAGCTATGATACGACCTAACACCAATACGATATCGGAATTCTAGGCATCAAGATTTCAATGTTTGGTAAGTCTAAAAGAGGCTTGCACCAACCTGAAATAGATTAGAGGCCCAACTGTATCAGCCTTGAAAACAAATACCAACTGTTTTTTACGGAAAAAAAGAACTCGATGATTCTTTGTGGCTTTGGCACTATTGACTGCCAGCATGATCAGTGGGATAAATCATACTATTTCCTCCTCCTTTTATTAGCCCAGCCATAGAGTATTCATCAGAGTGCTTGAATTCTCGCTAGCCATATCACCATGCATCATGTATCAACTACGATATGTCTTGTTTGGTACATAAGTATCATAGACAATCTTAGCTATGACAATCTTTAACCTGACTTCTGCTGATCGGCACGCACATAAGTCAGCCACAAATCAGCATATTTGTATCACTGATGTAAGATATATTCGCGAGATACGAAGCAGAGAAGAGGTTATCACAGACAGTCCTGAACTGTGGCTAAATAGTCATCACCACGATATGCACTGCAGTCTGACAGTGACTTGGAATAGTGTGCTTGGAAATCGTTTAAATTTGTCGAACTTATATTCCGGGCGGATCGCCATAGTTTGGCAAAAGAAGGCGGGCTGGGATAAGAAGTCGGTAAGGGTGACAAAATCTATGAAGCCAGCAAAGTATCCTAAAGTAGATATATAAATCTATATGTTACCGTAGATTCTTAGGTATAGAGGCCAAGTCTTCTCTTCCTGCAAGCCTCGTTGACACATCACACCAAGCGCCTACATGTATGCATATTACATAGATAGTTGTATGGAGGCAATAAAAGTTGTGATAAGTTGTATTTAGACAACCGCATATACGGCCCGACAGGTATCTTGATATTATCTGCTATTGCAAAGTCAATGTATATGTGGGTAGATAAGCTACTAGGCGTCATTTACGACGACAATATTTTCAATACTAGGATGGCTGGCAAAGCTAAACGAGAAGTTTCTATCTTTTTTTTCTTTTGCCAGTGAGAGCCTATCATTTAAGAAGGGGTGAATTTAAGTAGATAAAAATGGACTGGTAGCAAGGTATTCAGGATTGTATCTGTATGTTGCATGTATCTTTATAGTTAATATAATATATTTTAGCTATGATATTCGGTTGCATTTAGCAGTTCGTGCTATTCTCGTGGCGATAATAGAAGCTTCAAACACACAGATATGTATGAAGAATCATAGACAGAAGTACCAACAAGGTCTAGGTTGACATAATCGGAATATATTCACGTAATAACTACGGGAAATAGTAACGTATAGTTACTGTTCAATACCTAGTATAGCTGATTCTACACTATTAAGCCACTCGCTATTGCTCCACATTTAGATGGATATACATATTTGTAGTTGCAGAAGTTTCTTCGGGGCACAGATCTTGAATTTGGCGTTGTTTCTTTAGGATGGCGATAGAATCATCAGAGCCTTGATTTTTGGGTGCCGTGTAATATGTATCTGTAGGCTTTATTCCAGTTCGGTGGGCCAAGAAAGGGATCAGCTCAGTGTCGATCACCACGATACAACTAAATACAGTAGTCATCGGAAACAGACTTAAGAACAGACGACGATCATGTCGATCCATATTGTGTAATATCCATATATGAGTACTTAGAGTTGAACCTGACATGTTCTAGACTGAATGAACGTTAATGATTTGGAGACGCCTGTTACAAGGAATATGAGCTAGTTATTGAATAATGCAGTCAAGCCCAGTGTTTTATAGAAGACATACATATGTACATATCATAGTTTTCATGGACTGATATTATCGGGAATTATCCTACTAACACTGTTATAGCTATGAGGCTTATTGTCATAAACTTAGTTGTACACATGGAAGGTTCTACCGGCGCTACTATTACACTATTTGGTCTACAAATCCATATTTTTCTAGCATTGATAAGCTTAAAAGTATGCTAATTAGGATGTAGGAATCGGAGTGCAAATGCTAACATACCCCCTACTTTTCTTCACTCCCTTTGGATAGAAGCAAGAACCCCACAGCCGGCCTTCTACGAGCAAAGTGGTAGGGCGAAGACATGTTCGTGTTAGTGACATATTCCCAGTATTATTATTATCAAATACAGTGTTTATGATGAAAACTGGCAGACAGTATATCTACTGAAAGCGTTAAGAACACCAAGGGTATCTGGGCAGGCCAATTTCACCATCTAGATTTTCGGCTGGAAGTGGTGCTAGCTATGCATCCAAAAAAAAAAAACTTAAACCAGAAGAGAAAGACAAGGTTGATATAAAACCCTAGATCCTAGTAAATACACATGTGGGCGGTAAGCTGATAATTAGAGAATCACACATATTGAATGTCAACACTTAACAAGAATTTACCCCTATATAGCCAAATTCAAAGTACTCGGCGCCTGAATGTATGTATAATGTGGTATACGCCCGACTCAACTGAGTGGGTGATAGGGATGAAAAAAGAACGTCGACAGTGATAGACAAAGAAATTTGGAGCGGTTCTTTGACAGTAGGCTTTTTTTCTTACTTGCTTGGTTACTAGGTGTTATTTCCAAAAAATTGAAAAAAAAATAAAAAATTGTGACGGTATATGCAGACACACCCCTTACTAGCCTTTATCTCCTCTCGCCTAATAGTACTGACTCTAGTTTTCTCATTTATGGTCGGTGGAAGTTGATCCCTGTCTCACCATAAGCTATCTACTCATCACTAGGATAAACATATAATATGCTTTCCGATATCAAAGAAACGTTCCAAAGAAGAAACAAAAAGAAATATGAAAATTGAGAATTGAATACGGCAGGGGTGGTATGACATATGTAGTTGTATAGATATATTCTCTACACCTATGTTTAACGAGGGATGGTCTAGTAGCAATAACTAGAAACTACCTAGTGGTTTGAGATCACGGTGGAATAACGCAAGTACTTATCACGGTCCAGGAAACTTACTGATATACTTTGTCTATTCAGCTGGTAGCCCAGCCTGTACCGCCAAGGACCAGTTCATTGTCTTCTTGTCTTCTTAGAGCCATCTTCAAGCAATATCACGCCATGCTGCGTTGTCTAGTGCAGGGGAGACTTTATTTGATACCTTGCCATGCCGCTCGTATTTTTTGAATATCTACGGCATTAGCCGGGCAATTCTTTGATATGGTAAGAAGCCGCGCTGAAGACAGGTAGACGGCCTGGTAACAAGAGAATACGCTGATTATTGAAAGAAAAAATATGCTGTATATAATTAGTGGGCTCTGTGATGCGTGAACGAGTCTCTCTAACCTAGTTATGTTACTAGTTAAGAGGCTGCTTTGATCAATGCTGGTCTACTATCAATTGCTGTTAATTTATCATCATCTGCAGACGTATTGTTAGTACACACGCTTTGAAGTAGAGGAAATCCCATTGTTGCTATCATGCCTTCTCACTATTTACCACTATTGAGTGTTGTCACTAATGTCACTCCCTCCCGGTCAATAGACTACTCTGACTTTGGTAACAGTGACCCAAGACTCGATAGCCTATCTCCTCCTCGAGGTACCTTTAAAGACTGTCCGTGCCGCTGGCTATGCGAGATGGACTAGCAGGCTCTTTTTTCACGTTTTGTTTCCTGAGTAGCTCTGCCCGGCGATCTTGCAATTAGTTCTATGATATAGTAAAGTTCCCAAGACTATCTGACGCTTGTCAAAAGAAGGTAGATTCAGGAACTTTCCCTTTCCCTTTTCTCTTCTATCTCCATCTGGGTTCAGTTTCTATCTACTTTGCTAACGCGACTAAACCATGGGTATTGGAAGCTACTTCAAGACTTCCAAGCCAGAAGCAAAGCTGGCTTCTGCTGCCGTTGCCGAGAAAGAGAAGTCTCCTGCGGCTGCTGCTCCTGTTCCCACCACCACCGTCCCTCCTACAAATCAGGCTCTCAAGCTGCCCCCCTCTACTCGACCCTTCTCATATGGCTCATCGGCCGCACCTTCTTCGCCAGGCCTCCGGCCGCCAAGTGTAGCAGGAGGCGTATCAGCTTCCCGTCCTCAAAGCATTCGGTCATTCAACTCCGGCCTCCTGGTTCTCGATGACATCAAACATGAGGTTATGGTAAACTACCTCTACCAGCAACAATGCTCCAA
This sequence comes from Davidsoniella neocaledoniae, assembly GCA_009806295.1. NCBI lineage: Eukaryota > Fungi > Ascomycota > Sordariomycetes > Microascales > Ceratocystidaceae > Davidsoniella > Davidsoniella neocaledoniae. The sequence continues at coordinate 10,926 of RHDR01000757.1, forward strand.
CCTCTGGGTCAGTGATGGTGGTAGCGAGATCGAAGGTACACTTCTTCGAAAGGTTAGAGGCCAATATATGGCATGCCCTCCACAGCTTCTAGAGTCGCCTTTTGCTACTGCAGTTGCTGCTATGAATGTCCAGGTACGTCAAACACTATTAAGCTACACAACTATATATAGTAAGCTAATAGTGACTCCGTCTAGTGTGCCATGACTGTCAACTCACGTGTCATACGTACGTTTTTGACTTGGTCACCAGACGCCGTCGACGTGCCGTTGATGAACGGTCTACGGGTCCAGATTTTGCCTAGCATCGCCGATCTTTCTCGGGCACGCAAGCATCAGTTTGCTGCTTTTGTTGCTAGTGAAGGTCTATTGGTTGTATGGGATGACGATGCGCTACATCTGATCTCCCGCGCCAAGGCTATCGAAAATGAGCTGATGCAGTTAGTTTGGCAAAACGCCAAGGCAGGTGCAGACTTAGACGAAAAGACACCTGCTGGTGCTCTAGAAGGTCGTGTCCTCCCCGAGATTGACGAAGAAAGTGGTGAGATCAAGCCTGAAGCAAGGCCAGTCCATCTACAGAATGCCGTTCTTGTGTCCATAACCCTCTTCATTGTCACTGTGTCTTTAGGTGCCGCCTGGCGTCAAATTGCATCTCAAACTGTCGTCGACCTCAAGTGGCAACGCCTTGGTTTCCTGGCCCTTGCACCAGTTCAAGTGTTCTTCACTCTCTTCTTTGGTCAGGTCATTGTCGGTTGCTTGGCCCAGATTTTCGGTCCCATTCGCCAGATGAGCATAAACTCCAAGTTCTACTCTGCCCGCCCTCCTCTTCGTCTTCGGGGCGACGTTCTCCCCCACATCACTATTCAGTGCCCTGTCTACAAGGAAGGCCTGAATGCCGTCATTGCCCCTACAGTGAAGTCTATCAAACAGGCTATGAGCACTTATGAGCTACAGGGCGGATCCGCCAACATGTTCATTAACGATGACGGTCTACAGCTTCTTGACGAAGAGGAGCGTTCTGCCCGTATCGAGTTCTATGCTGATCATAGCATCGGCTGGGTTTCTCGTCCTCGACACGGTGAGAATGGCTTTTTGCGTCGTGGAAAATGTAAGTGTTTTTTGCCTTGTGCAACAATAACCCTAGTGTGGTCTCACCCTAATGACGCAACACTAATATGTGGTGTTTCTTATTAAATGTAGTTAAGAAAGCATCCAACATGAACTTTGCTTTGATGATATCTTGCAAAGTTGAGGAAAAACTGAATGCAATCAACCGACCCCCTACTTGGACACAACGCGATGAAGCTGTTGCCTACGAAGATGCTCTTCGTGAAGTCTTAGAGACCGATGGCCGTGCCTGGGCTGATGGCAACATCCGCATGGGCGATTACATTCTAATTAGTAAGTCATGCTCGTTGTATAGGCTTTTTATATGCGATTGAAAGCCTTGCTAACTAGATCTACCAAAATAAATAGTCGACTCTGATACCCGTGTTCCCGCTGACTGCCTGCTCGACGCTGTTTCTGAGATGGAACAGTCGCCTGATGTTGGTATCATGCAATTCTCGTCTGGTGTGATGAACGTTACCGGCACGTATTTCGAAAACGGCATCACGTTCTTCACGAACCTGATCTACACTGCTATCAAATATACCGTATCTAATGGTGATGTTGCGCCCTTTGTTGGCCACAATGCCATTCTGAGATGGAGTGCCATCCAGCAGGTCTCTTACGAGGATGAGGATGGATACGAAAAGTTCTGGTCCGAGTCTCACGTGTCTGAGGATTTCGATATGTCACTTCGTCTCCAGTGCGCCGGCTATATCATCAGACTAGCGGCCTGGGCTGGTGATGGATTCAAGGAAGGTGTCTCACTGACAGTCTACGACGAGCTCGCACGTTGGGAGAAATATGCCTATGGCTGCAATGAGCTTCTGTTCCATCCTATCCGTACATGGCTGTGGCGTGGTCCTTTCACTCCCCTGTTCCGCAAGTTCTTGTTCAGCAACATCCGCTTCACTAGCAAGATCACTGTTGTCTCGTACATTGGCACTTACTATGCTATCGGCGCAGCATGGATCATGACGTCTGTGAACTACTTCGTCATGGGATGGTTCAATGGATACCTTGACAAGTACTACCTGGATTCCTGGAAGGTGTGGTTCTCTATCGTCATTGTGTTCAATGGTCTTGGAAACATCGCGTTGGCAGTGATGCGATACCGTATCGGTGAAAGATCGCTCCTAGGTGCTCTGTTCGAGAACTTCAAGTGGACCTTTATGCTGGCTATCTTCTTGGGTGGTCTTTCACTACATGTTTCTCAGGCTTTGCTGGCTCACATGTTCGAGATCGATATGACATGGGGTGCTACTAGCAAGGAGGCCGAGTTCAGTAACTTCTTCATCGAAGTGCCCAAGGTCTTGAAGAAGTTTAAGTTCTCCATACTGTTCTCACTAGTGTTTATTGTTGGCATGATCATCTTGGCTGTCGGTCCCTTTATTCCGTATGGCTGGAAGATTACCGATTTCGTTGCTATTCTCCCCATGGCGACAGTTTCTGCTTCTCACTTCCTTCTGCCTTTAGCCCTCAACCCTGCTCTGATGACCTTCACTTGGTAAAATAACGGAGATATTTCTCAGGTATCTTGTACAGGCTATCATGTAAATCAAGATGGCACTTTGTATCTTTCTCTTTCTTTAACTTCTCATTGTGGGTTCTCTAAACGTTTCAGATTCCTTTATTATCTATTTTTTTCATCTTGAACGCTTTGAAGTTTCAGTTGAGGATATTATCGAGGTTTTCTCTATCTAATTATCTTAATAGCCTAAAGCTATGTTGGTGTTTATCATAATGTGACACGATATTTCGT
>RHDR01000758.1:0-13781 GCA_009806295.1 Davidsoniella neocaledoniae
AAAAGAAGCACAAATAAACAAAATGAATAGTACTGTCTATAGCCAGCATTTGAGACTCTCATTAACCCAATGATACCATAAAATTGCAGAGAACAGAAAAAAAAATAAAGGAAACACAGTCATGAAAAGAACGAGACCTAACAAATTGGCGGAAAAAGAAAAAGTGAAAAGTGAAATTAAAAAGTACTGGGAATGGTCATGCAGAAGCACAGTTTGATAAACTATGTGCGTCTATGTGGGATCCGCTCAGTATCCGAGAATGGATTGCCATCATAAGCCGGGCTTTGCATCGATGTCGAGTACGCATATGAGTCATCAAAGATATTGACAGTCAAGCCATTCCCGTCTGGGCCACGAGCTGGCCTACTCAAAGACCGGTTCCGATACATATTCTTACCGTTTCCCGAACCATTAGCTTCTGTAGTAACAGTTGCATTGGTCGTCGGTGTGCGGCCCATCTGGTAGTCAGCTGGGTTGAAAGCTTGTTCGGGACTGACACAGTCATAGGGGGTTTCCTAGTACCGCCCATTATGGTTGTCCAGTGCTACTTCGCCATACGAGCTCTTACGCGCATGGCCTATAGTGCCCACAGTCTGCGCCATACCACCACGCACCATCGATACCTTCTCGTTGGTGGTGTAGGCTGTGCCGCCTGTGTACAGGTTTTCGAGGGGTACATTATCAATGGAATCTTCGCCTTCCGATGAGCTGTAGTGATGGGTCGATTTGGGAATGTTACGAGCCGTAGTCATGTTGTTGAGGCTCTGCGAAGAGCTGTTGTATACATCGTCTGGGGTGTAGGTTGGCGGGGCATCCTGGAACTTGAAACCGCCGCCGCCTTCGGCACGAGTCTTTTCTTGAGTGGCCATGCCGATCATAGCCCGGAGCATACCGATGAGTACAACGACCACATATACCAGAAGCACACCAAGCGAGATTAGGGCTTCGGTGACAATCGCGTGCTGTAGCTTCGTGAGAACGTTCTCAACAGCTCCCGAAATCTCATCACTAGTGACACTGGAGGGACTAGATAGGAAAGTCGTCACATCAGAGTCTTGGCCCAGACTCTCGTTTGCACCGGCGCTGAAGACATCGCTTGGGAATTGCGGAAAAGTGACGTTGGCTTGGTCATGTAGCCATGTCAAGCCCTTTTGCACCGAGGCAATCTTGAGGCCGACCAGGCAGTACACAATATCAGAAACTATATCCTTAAGGACAGTTCCATTGAAGGCAGTCTCAATAGCAGTTTCCATCGCATCAGTGAAGGTGTTGAGGGTATCGTTGACGGTTGTAGTACCGTTCTCAACCCAGCCAAGAAGATCGTTATTAAGGTCAGTGTTAAAGTCGTTTATAACACCGTTGGCGCCAGCGGCCCATTCATTAGAAGAGTTCTTCAGGGCGGAAACGATGTTGTCTGCAAAAGCGCCGACCTCTTGGCTGATTTCGGGAACCTTCTTCTGCAGAAGATGCAGGACAGTTAACTGGAATAGACACGAAATAAAGCCTGCCAAAGCGATCGATAGAACTAGTAGCGCAGGCATAGTAGTCATGTATGCCCAAGCCCAACGAACCAGAATCTGGTTTTTTCCAGAGAATCGCGAAGCCAGCTTGATACCCCAAACGGAAGAATGAGGTCGCGAAGCAATGTAGATGACATCCATAGGATCATACTGAGCCGAACCTACTAACTTGGCATTGTCCTTCTCAAGTCTCCAGCGACGAATCTCCGCCCAGGCCATGGGAACACAGGCTCCAACAGCCATAAGGACCAATATCACAATAAACGCAATGCGAGCATCCCGCGCAATCTTGTATAGGCCCTCGAAGAAGCTGTTCAGACTATCGTTATCAGAGCAGAACGTCAAAGATTGCTTCGCAGCCACAGGGAAAACGGAACGGTCGAATGAGTAGTCGCCATACTTATCGTCGATGGCTTCTTTGATTAGGTCGAAGGGGGCCGAAATAACTTCATCGGTGATGTTCTTGACCTCGTCGAATGTCGGGATATTTTCGTTGAGTGTATCAAGGCCGTTAACGAAACTTGTGGCGTTGATCTTGATGTTCTTGAGCTTATCGATGTTATCGGTGAAGTTGACAGTAGGGATATTGTCAACAAGACTGCCAAGCACCGAGTTCTCTATCTCGTTGGCAAACGAGTTAATTTTATCCTGTAGGCCTGAGGCAGTGTCAGAGATCGAGTCTGCTATGCTTGAAATAACACTGTTCATTGCATCAGTGACCTCTTCCGTAACGTTAGTAGCCACGCTCAGACCACTATGGACCAAAGACGTAGCTAGGCAGACGTAGGTAGAAGTCATCATGCTGATAACAAAGAGGATAAGGTTCTTGACGAGTGTCAGCGATAGATCCATAGCGCCGACCATACCATCAACGGCATGTTCAATACCACTAGCAGATACCTCGTTCACGCCAGATGAAAGGTAATGAGGCATAGAGGCAAAGGAGCTTCCAACATCCTCAACCTTGGTGCACGCGGATAACGCCTTCTCCTTAGCACTGTCGATGTTATCGCGTAGGGTGCCGATAGTCAGCAGTAGTCTGACAAGCACCAGTAGCAGAAACACAGTCCAACGATTAAGCCAGACTTGAGAGAGACGAGCACGTAGCCCAAGATAGGGAGTATGTGAGTGAGGGACATGTGTAAGTTTGAGATGGGGGATGTTGCGTAATTCTGAAAAGTCTATAGTCCGAGGTTGAATATTAGAAGGTACTGTAGGGACTTCGTAGGTATTGACATCTCGCCGGGAGGCAAGGCCAATTCCAAAGGCCATGATGATAGCGAATGCAGAAGCAACCCAAGTTATGAATCGTGAGAAGATAGAATCGTAGCCTCGTGAAGTATAGGCTGAAAGTACGTGGAAAGTAACGTCAGACTTGCGATGAATATTATGGTGATGAAGAATGCAAATGGAGAAGAGAACAAATGAAATTAGGAGATATAGAGATGACAGGAAAGCAAAAGACCAGTCTTGAGCTTTAGAGTCAAAAATTCCCAAGGAAAAAGAAGACGAATTCAACGAAAGATTGAACCACGTCGGTCAGAAATAAAGACAGTCAAGCAAAGAATAAAAGGGATCGAGGCCGTTAAAATAGCACAAGGAAAGACTTCAATGGATGTTATCGAAACTAATTCTCTTGTGTAGTGAAAGAAATGAATGACAAAAGAAAGGGATAAATAAAAATGCTTCGAAGAAAAACAACCGGTCATGCCATAAATGCTATAACAAAAAAGAAAGAAAAAAAAGAAAATGCTACAGACACAACTACAAGAAGAAAGAGCACAACTAGGAAGTCACGAGAAGAAAATATGGAAAAGTCATCAGATATATCGTAGGTCAAGGAAAGAGCCCAGCTTTGGCAAGAGCAGCCATAGCAATCAGGTATCAGAGTATTCACATCACAAAATCAAGAGAAAAAATATTTGTATTTTCATATATTACCCGATGCTTTCCTGTAAGTCTCGCAAACGCCCATCATTCCTATTCCGTTCGTTGATGGACCATGCAAGAGTTCACGTCGTGTCTGCCAGAAGTGACCATAGCCAGTCGATTCTCGATGCCAAAGGAAGCCTTTGAGCGTCTCAAGGGGGCATATGTCAGTAGCCGGGGTGGGTTGCTATTACTATTTATATTATCTTTATATATGTATGGTACGAACTCGCCAATTCCTTTGTTTTTTTCTCTTTTTGCCGCCTAGTTACATTGAAGATTACCAAAGAAACCTCCAGGAACAGCACAAAGAAGGAATATATGATTGATCTGTTTTTCATAAGCTTGCTGTATGGCATCAGTGATAGACAAGCATTCTTCCCTCTACCAGAGAACAAGGAAGAAGAGACGCTAGCAATGGTATAAATAACTTAGGGAAAGTCATAGGAACGAATAAAGTCCCTAGTTTATGATTTTCTTTTTACTTTATACTCTCCCGCTGTACTATTTTCTCTTACCCGCTACCCGAAGGGAAACGAAAGGAAAGCCAATAGATTATTCTTTTCACAATTCATCTATAAGCGCATATAGATGTACACATGAGTAAAAGATAAGACTTTGTTTACTCAAGATGACAAAAAAAACGATATAAAAAAGGCTCGTAGTTAACTTCTACAAGCCGAAATAAACTAACTTTAATTCATACCCCTGCAGCACATCCTCCTTCTTCTTACATCTTACAACCATTCTCTTTCAACCTTCGACACAAAGAATGAAGAAGACTTCTTATACTTGGTCGTAGGACAAAAAAACAGTCCTTTGCAACGTGATCGATACCCTGTTCCATCGAATGTTGTTCTGCATCTCCCGATTCAAATGAAATTACGCAATTCCAGACTTTTTGTTTCCCATCAAGTGCATGCCTGTGTATTATTCAAGTCCATCTACGCGTCTTTATTCCTCGTCTTTATTCCTCGTCTTTATTCCCTCGAGCCATCTGTGACACTGTTCTCCATCATGACTCCTAAGACAAAGACAAATAGCAACGAAATCTAGCAATAAAACAGGAGACAGTACTAATTTTGACAATATCAGGAGGTTTCTTGCTCTAGTGCCTCATTCATATACGACGATACTTGGATAATCGAAATGTACAGTCTCTGAGACTTTTTTTGGTCTCGGTTACGGACTCACAAGCTTATCTGTTCGGGGCGCTTGATAGCCAATCAAATCCACCTAGACACAGCATTTTGATGGTCAGCGGTTTTCAAAACAGGGTTTCAGCAAAAGTCTCGCCACAGCAGTTTATTGGATCAAATTGAAGCGTCAAAGACAACAAGAGATTCTCCCTTTCCTTTAGTTCTGGAATTCCTTCAATAATTCGGTATACCCTAGGCAATCCGGCAAATAAAGCTCTCACATAAAGTGTACTCACTTCATAGTGTAGTTAGTCATCATTGCTATCATCACAATGTCATATTCATAAGCATCGGGACCGTCATGAATTGCCTACATATAAGCTTAATTCTAATGAAGGCCAAGAAACAGGGTCTTTATCCTTGAAGCTTGACCTTTGTTTCATTATGATAGCCCTAATTGGTATGTTAACCCTACCATATGCAAGAAAAGGTAGTTTGCGTGTAGCACAACAAATAATTTTAATGATAGAGAAATCTTATTATTTCCTGACAATTAGATTCATACATTATAAGAAAATATCAGAATTGAGAGTAAAGTCATCGATTTCAAATAGGATAAGGCAAGAAACTGGATGGGTATATCGTTAAACGTTTATTTTCACAAAGAGAGTACAAAAAGAACTAATACAGTAGATAAGAATATAAAAAGAGTTAGATGAGAAGTGAAGGCGTTGTGATTTAAAATCACAATGAACGACAAGGAATAGATAGTACCCTAGAGAATAAAAAGAGACCTAGGAAATATAGAATAGATGAGCACCTCTAACAGACGAAATGCAGATGAAGAAGCCGGAAATGGTAAGAAGAGAAGAGGATCTCGTCGCATCGTCGTCTCGTTCGTAGAAGTTCATCATTAACAACGCTTTCGCTTCGCTGGAGGACAAAAAAGAGATACACAATCAAATAAAAAACAAAAATGCCAAAAAAATGTCAAGAAGAGAAATGAGTAAAGGGAATATAGACAGGAATGAATACAATAAGTTGCACAGCATCATCCTGCCAGGAGAAAAAACAAAACCAGACAAAGAAACTAGACAAGGTTGATGTAAAGCCAGGTCAACGTAAGAGGAACAGACTTATTTATAACCAAATACATCAAGACAACAGAAGTCAACACAATGTCAAGTATTATGCTTGAAAGGCGCCGAGATTTGGTACACAACGTTAATCGCTATTAGCACAGACTTTTGATATCTTTTTGATATCAATACCGATGAGCCATGGAAGGCGGGAATTGCTCCTGATGTGGCCCCGCCATTTGTGTGGGAGGCTGAGATTGGCCAGTACCAGGAGGCGATGGTCCATGCTTGGTAGTACGGATGTGTCGCTCGAGTTGGTCCTTGCGACCAAAACCTTCGACGTTCTTGCATCCAAGTACGGGGCACTTGTACATCTTGACGTGCTTCTTGAGATGGGTTCTATGGGTATGTTAGCTTCCCTTCGCCCGATCGAGACAAATCTAGATATTGTGTCGTTACGTACCTGAAGTCGCTGTTACGCTCAAACAGACGAATATTACCATCCGGGCCCAAGCCACCCTTGTCACAGCGTTCTTGAAGCGGGCAGTAATGCTGGCCTACACCGCGATGTTGAGGCTGGCTCAGTAGGTGACGCACTCTTTCTTCGTCTAGAGCAGAAAGCTCATCCTCCATGGGCTCCATGCCACCTGCGGAACCTGGTCCCGAAATGGGGTACACAGAGTCCTGGTTATAAGGCACACTTCCACCATTCTGAGGACCACCATATGGGCCTACTGGGGGAAAGCGGTTTGTCGGAGGATCTCGGCGAGGAAGGGTCGTTACTGGGCCAGCAGCCGTAGTGGACGCAGGGCCGAGGCCGGAAGAAACTGGCGGTGGCTGTTGTGGTTGTTGCTGCGGGTGCTGTTGAGAAGATGCGGGCGGACCAGATACAACGGAAGAAACCGGCACAGCGCTTTGAGGCATCGTGGGCAGCCTTTGGTGGTTGGGATGGGCGTTATGCTGATGCTGCTGATGATGATCAGGCACATACGGCGAAGGAACTCCAATACTAGCGCGTGGCTGTTGCTGTTGTGGGTGATGAGGGTGCGGTGGATGATCGCTTTTGGACCATTCCATGCGCAGATTATCTGCCGTATTCCTCAGTGTCGAAGAGACATTTCTGTGAACCTCATTAGTAACTTGGCATATAGATATACCACAAATGTGCATGATTTATGTCTCGGAGGAAACACAAATTACAGATGACTTACTTAAGCGACTCGTGCTTGTGGGCCAGATAGAAGGGGTAGTTGAAGCTCTCACGGCCCCATTGTTGCTGTTGCTGGGCTTGGTGTAGCTGATAGAGCAAATGCTGATTGTTGACAAGTTTATCAGCAACATCAGCTAGCAACTCGCTGCACTTGACGAGATATTCTCCCACGTCGGCAAACGTACATTCCTGGTCAGGCCAAGAGTTCGACACGGGCTGAATTTCAGACAGCACATTGTTGACCAGTGATAAGAATGTCTGGTTCGGCAGCCCGAATGGGACGAAAGGGTTCCGGACACCCTGTTGACCCCGATCCGGAGGCTGCGACGGGGCAAACATCGAAGGGCGGGCGTAGTCAATCACGGTGGGCGACGTTGAGGAGGATATGAAGCTAGAAGAATGCAAAGGTCGAAGATAGGAGGCAGCCAGTTTGACTGCTACGGCACAAATATGCCGTTTGGTGAGCCAACGAAAAGTTGTAGTCCGTCCGAGTGTAGAACGGGCGGGTAGAAAGAAATAGATGAATCTGAAAAGAAGATAAACGAAATCGATAGTGGTCTGATATATAGCCGAGACCAAAAAAGCGAGTCAGTTTCCTTGCTTTTTAACAAAGAGAAAACTTCGGCACACGTCGACACTTAGTCTGGGACGGATTCAAGAGGTAAAAGATTAGGAAGACCCTAAATAGAACACTGGAAATTATAAATGTTCACTTGTACAACCACGAGGTGGATATCGACGAGAGTACAAATTGAAACCTTAATACCAGACACTCGGGAAGCACCGATTGTAAGGCTAGACACCAAGGCACAGGCCGCAAGGTTGCGAAATAGAAAGAAACCAAGACAAGGAATCGAAGTTTTGCTATAACCCCTTCGAGATAGGATATGTGCCACGAGCAAACGGGAAGCTAGCGCAAAGTCTGTCGAAAATCTTCTAGTCGGAATAGACAGTGGACGAGGTAGGAGTGGCGTAGCTATAGCTAACTGTAGGCAGGCTTGGAGTGATAAGATCAACGAACACTGTTGTGAAAGACCAACTATAAGACTGTGGTTGACTACGCTATAAGAAACCCCAGAAAGATGGTGCAAGTGAAACGGTAGTAGCGGGAGGTAGTGAAAATGGCTGTTACAGTTGATATCAGGGTCCAGCTAACAAACAGGTGGGTATGGACAGAATCAAGCAAGAGAGCGGCGCGCAATTACAACGATAGTGACGGGGACGGCAATGGAGTGAGAGCAACGTGATGTGATACACTCTAGCACCGAATAGGTCAGTAGAAGTGCCGTAGACAGGTTCGCGCAGTAGGAGACAAGTGCGGACTTGGATAGTCAGGTAAGGGTCAGGTGCAGGTCAAGGAATATAAAGATCAGAGCAGATGCTAGATGCAGTGGTACTCCTTTAGGTAAGCTGACAGATGGAAGTGGCCCCGAACGAGACGGTTTTTTTGCGGTTGGCGCTATGATTTGAGTAATGATCGTCGACCTGAAAGTGCGAGAGATAGAAGATGTGAAGACCAAGAAGCGAGCGTCCTATCAGACTCCAACTAGCTTTCTTCTTCTTCTTGCGGTTGTCAAGGTGAGTAATATGCTTCCCAACGGCCGGTTTCTCGCGTTATGCATACCGTGTGGACGATGAGCAGCAAGAAAGAACAGACACAATAGAGACCGAGACCACGGAATAGACAAAGGTCTCGGGACACTTAGTCAGTGCAAGAGACAACAGACAAGACAAGAAAAAGTCAGGGCAGCAGAGGCGGAGAAGAGCAGCTCGGATGTTGCCGTGACGGTAGAATATAGGAACAAAGATGAAGAAAGGGAAGACAAGATGACAGAGGCTAGAAGCAGTGAAAGCGATCACAATGATGAATAAGTAGTAGGCGGCCGGGGGAGCTGGGGGCGGAAGCAAGGCGAGAGATCTCTCAGATATAAGAAAGAGAGAAAAGACACCTGACAGAAGGATTCAGCCTGCACCACACTGAAGCAGGACCGATCTGGGACGACAGGGCGTTGAGAAAAGAAGCAAAAAGAGATTATGGGTGATGAGCGAGATTGGAGCTAGAGCTGGATGCAATAGAAAGGGCGGTAGGAAATCCGAAAGATAGAGATAGATGGGTAGACAGGTGCGGAACAGTAGCGGGAGTAGCAATTGTCCCAGTAAGTGGGAGAGGGCAGATGCTTATGATGTGTTGTGACTATGGTGGTAGGCCAGTTGGAGAGAAGAGGCTACAGTTAGTCATGCAGAGGCAGCAGTTGAATATAGGCAGGTAAGCCAGACAAGGAAAATAAGCAGCGAAGGTCGAGGTTGCTGCTGAGTTTGATATGCTGGTGATTGGTGGTGGTAGTAGTAGTAGTTGCCCTATGCAAGTAGGCAGTTTTGCTCTTGTACAATGGTTGCGCAGGTAATAGCAGCAACAGCGAGTGCGAAAAAAAAATAGATATGGTAGTTACGCAATATGGTGTAAGTATATATCTGTGATATTTTGCTCAAAGCTCCGATCCTTATGCTTGAGCGAAAGAAAAGAAGAAAAGTTCAAAGAGGAAAAAAGAAGAAAATTCTCAAAAGTCACAAAATGAAGCAGAGGAGCGGAATATGTGCTTCAACCGATAGTAGGAGAAGCAGGAGGTCTAAGATACTAGATAAAACAAAAGAAAAAAAAGAAAGAAAAAAAACGAAGAGCGCGAAGGAACGGGAACGAAGAAGAGAAGAGGAAAAAAATATATATTAAACAGAAAATACTCTCCAAAGGTGACAGGAAGGGAATCAGGATGAAGAGAATGAGAAAAGAGAGGAAACAGGGGACCAGATATTTGGGGAGCAAACAGGAAACAAAGCCCAGAGCGGTGCAAGAGATAGCCAGCTTCGATTAATATTCGAATATTTTGATGCAGATGAAAAATAGACATAATAGAGACGAATTAGCAATTACGGCAATAGTAATTATAAGATGGGGCCTCCCCGGTGCTGTTCGTCTAGTTGTACATACATATACTGCTATATGGCGTATTAGACCATCTAAGGTATCAAACCGGTGTGGGAGATATCCATATCCATATCCGATATCAAAATCTATACATGACTACTAGTATACATAGAGATATTTGGTAAGGCAGGCATGGGCTCAGGTGATAAACAAAAACGAAGAGAAGAGGGCCAGCTGGACAGCCAGAATCCAAATTATCAACTCATACAGGCCATGCCATGCCATGGCTTCGTAAGGCCAAGGTTTTCTATTAGTGGCCAACCTGGGCTGGCACCGAGATAGGAGCCCATTTTGGGCATTTCAGGACAGGCAGCCAAAGCAACAGGGCGAGTGTGAACGGTATATGGTTATGCAATATCAGACCTCTGGATTCTGGAACTAACCGACTAGACTCATCCTAGCAAGTCGTGATACAACGGAATAGTGCTAGTTGGCTACTATGTATTTCTATCAGCATGTTATTGAATGTGTTTGGTATTCTGTTTTCATATCTCATATCTACGATACCAGAAACACACCAGGAAATATAAAAAAAAACATTTCCATTTCAAGATGGAGAAATCTGCTGCTCAAGTTCACAAACCACCATTTTCTCCTCATCTTCCTACTTGGTTCCGCCATATAGGACACCAATATCATACCTCGTTGTAGTAACAGCCTTGGGAACTAGATGGGGGGCTTCTCATCTCCCGCCTCTCTCAAGTCTCCTCGCTACGCTTCTGGTGCCGGAATTTGGTTTCTCTTTTTCTCCCTTCAGATAAATATCATCGATAAAATACAGCTACATATGTAGTATCAAATAAGAAAGTAGAAAAAGAAATAGTCTATCCGTCAGTTATTCTTCCCCCTCTATTCTCGCTCGCTCCCCCACAGAAACAGAGTTTGGCGGGAACATTACTAAGAGTCAGTCGACTCAGTCATTAAATCAACCCCAAAAAACTTTGTTTCGCTAGCTGTGGTACAGTTGACTATACTAACAACTAAGCACTAGCTTAAACTGGCCCGCTGTAAAAAAGATAATTATTCTACATAAATAAGAAACGCTGTTCTGGTTTTAGGCTACGGGCGTCGCCGTCGGTGCGCCTCAGAATTCAGTCCTCCAAGTGGCCTCCTGCTCTTCCTTCTTCTACTATATTGTGCTGCGTGATGTTTGTCATCATAAAAAAGAAAATAAAACATGTGAAGAATTTATAGTGGCTTCTGAGAGGCCCCGGAGATGTTCCAATTTGAGCTCCGAATATAGTGCAACTGTCATTTCTTTCTATATGTATGTGCAAATATAAGAAGAAAAAAGTTAAAAACGCAAAATATACCACTCACACATGCACGAAAAAACTAAATCCCCTGTTTGGGCATAAGATGCGCACAGCTGCTGCATGTCTGCATCCAATCTGGAGGTGGCAAACGCAATGACTTTGACTTTGAGAGGGCAAGCATCTGTTCTACTAAGAAAAAGGGCGAGGGTAAGAGCGGGCGAAATCTCCTTCTCCCTCTCTCACATGCTTGAGTATTGGCATGCTATGCTGTACAAGTATTGGCCGCTACTGATATGCTAATAACTAATATGCAATGTTATAATGGTATAATATGCTCTAGTATACGATTCCATCAAATGCTCGTCCTTGTCACTGCGACCCTACATCCCAAGTCAAGTCATTCTCGTCTAGTTCCCGCCATAGAACACAGAGTCAGAGTACATCCACATCCATTCAACCATCCGCCCCTGCCGATACTATTGTTTTACAGACAAATGGCGGCGGCTGCGAATATCGTGAGACTAAGGCCGGGCCAGGTCATGGCCTCCTGTCATGACAGACGCATACGTGCCCCCCTTCGTTTTACTAGCAGAAGTATCCTTTTTTTCAAGTTATCGCTTGTGTTTTCTCTTTGAAGCCCCCCTCCCTATCTCCCAAACTCGAGTCTAGCAATAAGTAACAAAGAGCAGAAAATAAGTTGACGCTGGGCTATGACTAGGGGAAGAATAGATACAACTAGATCCAAGTGAGCGAGTCCCCCAGACAAGAACGCATACAAAAAAAATAATTGAGAAATGAGACAACAAGCGTCCAACAGACGACAAAAAATTACAAGCAAAAAGGTAATCATAGCATAAAGGAAAGCCCTGGACTTAATATCCTTGACAAGTGGACGGACCTGGGCTCGACCAAAGTAGAAGCATCCTAGATATGGACCCGGGCTGGAACCTTTACTAAGGTGTCTTGTCGGGTTTCTGCTGCAGGCTATTCCCTTCTTAGCCTAGAATTGGTTTTCTCATTTTGTTTGTTGTCTCTTTTCTCTCTTTTCATTCTTTCTTCTTTGCTCTGTCTCTTTTTTTCTCTCTCTCTCGATTTTCTCCTCTATCCTTGTTTCTCTGATGCCCTAGTTGTAACTTGGCTCTGGTCCCCTCATTCTCTTCCACCGTTTCCTTCGTTCTCTCATTTTCTTCTTTTTGCTGCAACCAAGAAAACTAGCTGGCTCAGATCTCTGTTTAACAAACAAACCCCTGTTGACTGACTAGTCTGGAAATTCAACGAGGCCCTGGGACAGAAATAACGGCTTTATATACTAATATGACAGCAATAAACAATCACAGGTCATGACGACTACAACTGTAACACTGTCTCTATTTTCACTACCATCTTTCCCAGCTCACACTTGCTTTTTGCTTTTTGTGTCTGTTGATTGAGAATATTATTATTCCATCTTTTGTCTGGAGCCAAGTCAGCTCCAAAAAATAAAATACGGTAGAAGGAACAAAGACTGATATTCTAAAATAATCGGCAAACAAAGTGCGGAACCAAAGGGCATCGAAGAGATACGCAAGAAAATTAAGAATGTAACACTGGCTCGCCGGCTGGCTGAAAGCCGATATTTATGTCTGAACTAGACCTAAAGCTTGCACATGAACCGACAATACAGATACGTCAAGCGATTATCTGTTCATCGTCTTTTTGTTTATCTTTTTTGGCATGTATTGCAAAGTTCTTATATCTTGATCCGGCAAATTAAATTTGCAGGTTATAAAAAAGGGCGTAGCAAAAAAAATCAACAAACACGATGTACTCGCATAGGGTTACAAGGGTTATGTCATGTAAGTGCAAGGAAAAGAGAAGAAAAAGAAAAAGCCCGTGTTTCCTCGCTAAACTCGATAAGGAAAAGACCTTCATCGGAGCTTCAGGGTTCTCTCTATTCTTACGAACCCATCGTGGCGATCTTTAGGGCTTTCATCTGGGTCCCGATTTTATATCTTGGTTTTTTCTCTCTATCTTTTCCATTTTAAATCATGCAGTAAATATAGACAAGATGGCTGCGCCCCCGCTTCGCGGAAGGACGCAACCAGTAACAGCTTAAGGTAAAACTTTGTCACAACCAAGGAAAGGGAAAAGAACAACACAAAGCAAAAGGAACTTGAAGCCCCAAGGAAAAATATTAAACACTGAAAAATGTACCGCAAGCCAACTAAAAGCCACAACGCCTACAACTGGAGGAAAATATTCAGACGGCAAATTGAATGACAATTAGTATCCATGTAGAGTCACCGGAGCTAGATTAGGAGTCAAGAAGATATATTTCGACGAAAATGAATGAAAAGCACTTACTAAAGTCTCTTTTCTAGACCATGTCTACTGTAGAGTTGTAAGGTAAAAGGGTTTATCGTAGCCAACATCAATATTTACTTTGTAGTCAGTGCAGTTAGAAGTTAAAACCAATAAAAAAACTAAAGTCAATGACCAAGAAGTAGCAAAAAGAGGATGTGGCAATTATATCCCATGTCTTAGCAGCCGATATGGAGCCCCCCAGCAGCTCCGTTCACATACATTTCACAGCCGTTCTATTCCTTTTTCGACCGAGAAACCGACGATGCTAAAGGCAAGCCGTACGGTGGAATTCTCACCGATGCCGAGGCAGACACGACCAAGA
>RHDR01000759.1:0-13687 GCA_009806295.1 Davidsoniella neocaledoniae
CCGAAAGAAGAAGTCATATCCAGACCTTACTAGGCATTTTGACTGGGAATACTGCCACATACAACGATAACGTACAATAGTACAATAGTAGCACTACAACTACACAAGTAGTATTTTCGGCTACCCCACGTTGCAGCCCAGTAAAAGCACAGGGAAGGAAAAGTGCAAGGGCTTCCGTTTCTGGCTGTACTAACTAGTGTAATCCTAGTCTGGGAGCCACATCTACAGAAACCACAGACACACCTTTGCTACTAAGAAAAAAACCACTACTTATTTGTAGGTCAGGTTGTTATTACTTTTGCGGACACAGACAACAGAACACAGGCACACGGACACAGACACAGGGCTCCATTCCAGTGTAAACTCGGCGGCATAACAACGAGCCAGGGTATATCCGTTTTTCCTTTTATCTTATTTTGCCTGTATTATTGTCTGAATTTAGCCATTCGACTACCACGACCACGACCACGATAATCAGACTTGCAAACATCCTGAAATTCCTTCTCCTTCTCCATCATATAGGGCCCTCGAGTGGTTCTTGTCTTCCTCTCCTCGTTCGATTCCATTGATAGACAGCAGTACCGCTCTTACTAGAATCACTTGTCCTACTGCTTCCTACGGGATCTGCTTGTTCCTCGCTGTACTCCCTCCTTCGATTTGCTTTTATTCTTCTCTTGGGTTTATAGAGGCACAGTAGTGACCTGGCCTCTCTTCATCCACACGTTGTTCGACAAAGCAAGTGGACTTTGCTTGAAAATTTCGGTTTCTCTTTTCTTTGGTTGTGTTCCCCTGCACACACATCTTCTTTTTCTTTTCTTTATATGTCTTTGTGGCCCGTTCTTCTTCCTATCTTTGTTCCACCGTCGACTGTAGTCCTAGGTTCTCTGCACTGACCGAGGCAACCCGTATCTTCAACTTCTCGTACCCAACCGAATATTCTTTGAACGCTCGAGGCAGTCTTCGATATTCTTTTATTATACCGACAAACAAAGAATACTTGTCTTATTTTCTATACATTTCTTTGGCAACTAGCTCTACTTAGCCTGGCCTCGATCCTACGTCTTTACTGCCGCCACTTTAGGACTTTTGCCATCGCACATTCTGTACATTCCTGCTTTTTTCGTTGCTACTCTGCTGGCTCAAAGCCTCTCATCCTAGAGCCGTACACCTGCATTGCATATAAGTGGCCGTCAGTGGGATTCTTTCCTAGTGACCCCCCTTCTCTTAGCACCTTTAAACTCAAAAAAGTCCTGGCGTCCGCTGATGCGCCTGGTACATAAATCCAACCCTCCACCCAACTCATACTTCCGCACCGGTTTATCTCCCTTCTAAATATATCAACATGGAAGATTCCGCTACCATGTATGATCCGTCTTCACGTCAAGCAGACCTGGTAGTCAAACGTGCTGATTCTGGATACGGCTCTCTATACAACACCGCACATCACCAACAAAAGCAACAGTCACGATCACACCCATCGTCTCGCCGCAACAGCACCGTCTCCGCCATGCCAATCTCTGTTAGCTCGTCGGCGTCATCGTCGTCGTCACACCGCCATACTCGTGCCCGCAAACCGGGCCAGCACCGCAACAGCGGTTCCCACACGCGGACCACACAGAGCATGTACCGCAAACCACCGCCGCCAACACAAGCAGTTTTCTATCATTTTCCCGCCCCAGCACTGGACGACGAGCATCCCGACGTCCAGCACAAACTACATACCGACGAACTCACAGGAAACATCCAGCTTCTGCGTGCCACACCATTGCCCACAGACTCATTATCCGGAATGCCGTCAGCATCTTCCTTGGGTGATGAGGGAAACATGCCTCCTGCATCCTCGATGCCCCCTCAGACCACACAGTACTGGACGAGCGATCGTACACGCCGTATTGAGTATGCGGCAATAGACGCTGCAAGCCGTGGTGTCAAGGGCTGGGTCATGCGAAACTTGGTGCCCGACTGCTTGCTTCCCAAGGAAACTAAGCAACATGTAGCCTTCGACGACGACACTGGAAGCGTACGTCGTTATCGTCTGGACCTGGACGGTGTCGAGGAGCCTAGTACTTCTACCACATCGTCTTCATCGACTACCGCTGCTGAACCTGCAGAGAAGACATCCCGTAAGAAGGGCCTATTCTCCCTCAAGCGGCGGTAATGACGAAGTAGACTAGGCGCTTTTCTCGACGAACTCATCCAACCTTCTTCTACCTGCCACTTTTTTCCTTCCTTCTATCTTCTCTATTTCTTTTGTTGGTTCTTCTTTCTTCCCTATGTCATCATGATATACCATGACTCTTTATTTGTTCTATGGTTATTCTTCATGGGCTTACTAGCTACATCGACCATGATATGGCTCAGGAAGTACATACATTCACAGCACATGCATTCTATCATCGAGTGTATTTTTACGACCGCATTCTACCAACGCATCCTATCTCATTATTCTTGATACTGAAAAACCCTACGCATATCATCCTTTTCTTTCTGTCATAATCGCTCCTGTTTCAACAAATTATCAAGCGGCCGGCCTTTTTTTCATACTATTTGTTTTTTATCTATAAACCATAAACAAGACTACTTCTTTTTTTGGTTTCATTATTGTTTTTTGTTTTTAAACTCTAATTTTGCAGAGCGACCGCAATGAAAATTTCGACGGCACAGCAGTTCTCCTGGAGCCTGAGACTGCCAAGGCGATAAAGCGCATATTTGCCGTATTCATATCATCAACAGTACTCTTGTTTACTTTTTTATCATTAGAGTCTCGAATTCATGACTTTTTTTTTAACTTGTCATAATTTCTCGGTTCTTTACGACTTCGATTCTTTACTTGGATTTTGATTCAGTAGCACTAGAATCAAGTCCAAGTCCCTTTTTCTTTATACCACTTTGTTTTTATTTCTCTTTATATCTCGGGATTTCATAGTTTCATGCTTCCGTTGGTTATCTATTCATCTGCAATGTTTGGGTTATATTTGGCTATATACTACTTGTCTGCCTTCGACACTGTACTTACCAGCCTTTTTTGACTATTCTTGAGTCAATAAAAAGTATGGTTCTAGGAGCATCAATTCAGTCTTGTTTTTGTTTCATTTTAGCTGGAGCTGGAGCTTTTGATCCTTGGGGATATTTTTTGTCTTCTGTTCTTTATTGATACCACTGCTTACAACTATACCTTTATATCATATTAGTTTAGTCAATTGAATTTTATTGATTTTCTATAACTAAGTTTTGACTACTTTGTTTTCCCCAGAGTATTGAATCTACCAACACTAGATATTGAATTTCTGTGTTAGGCTCATATCGAAAATAACATATTGCTAATTCTAGAAAAAAAAGGTATTTTTTCATCAACGAAGCCTGTAGCTTTCTTTCCTTTTTATAAGTCATACGCTTCGACGCTTTCTTTATTTATCTTCGATGTTCAAGGTTATATGCCAAAAGAAGTTCTGTGCACAACAACCTGCTATGCGTTATGTAGATAATTTTTTATATAGTTGTGTATATTTTCTGCAGATATGTATGTACATTCATGGGCGGGGGTACTCAGTCGTTCTTAACGCCTGTGCTTAGAAGGATGCTATGGAGGGGGAAGCTTGGCCGTAACTCTTTTTCGAACAATACTCCGCTATCGGTCATCTAAGGGGGGTTATAGCACAACATACTCTAGTACTATGTTGTAACCCTAATGGATATTTAGTCAATACCTCACTGCAAGCTTGAAAAAGGCAAGATTGTTTACGAAGTCTTAAGCTATAAAGATATCTTCAATGTGATATTGTTCTGGGGTTTGTATTGATGTACAGGTCTCATATTGGTAAATAAATATGAATTGACTAGTTATATTGTACGAAATGTTGCTTGTGACTGCTTAAATATCTATCTCGTTCATGTCTTTAGAACAATAACTTGATATCAACAGGACATTTATATATTGAGGATATTGTTAAAAATAGTCTTCTAAAAGGCAAGATAACCGGATAAGAAGACCTTCGAGAATGGCGGGTGACTGCTCGATTTTGCTTCAATGACACTGATCTCAGTAACTATGGCCTTGAAAATGTTGAGTAGATACTGTAAGGAGGATAATGACATTTACAATCAGTCTTTTTGGTTTATCATACATAAGCTGGACTACAATCTTAGCTTTTTGGACATATATAGCTTAGAATATAATCATTGACCACATTTATTTTCTTCGGTACAGGTTTCTTTTTCCTTGAGTTTCTTAGGCTGATATAGACCACCTTTTGTCAACGACTTTGAATGTACTTATATTTCAAGAGACAAGAGCATGTAATTATTATAAGAAGCATAAAAAAAGACTGTAGTTTAATTAAAGTCAAATGAATCGGCATATCACTCAAGACTATGTGATACCGTCATGGTTTCACAGGTTCTGCTTGCCCACAACATGATCAATGTAATCAATATATTGATATAGGTATCTCCTGAATGAACTACCATGTATCAATAGAGATATGTTGGCATAGTTGAAAGATATGAGGAGACAATAGAAGCCATCAGATAAATTGAAGTTCTTATATTTTGAAACTTTGTATTACAAGTAAAAGATGGCGTTAAGACAGAACAAGAAATATCATATATGTAGATTAAATGCTCAAGGTTGGCGGTAAGATCATAACAAGTCTTAGTTATCATCAACCTTAGAAAGCTCTTCCTGGAGCACCCGCTTTGCAGCAGCTTCTCTCCGATCTAGCGACGCCATGAAACGACCCGACGCCAACCTCACTGAGTTAGCATGATCTTGTGCAAGAGTGATCTTTGTCTTGCTTCCATGTGTAGAGCGCACATGCTTGATTGCCTGCGTAATGATATCTCTTCCTAGCCCTGTGCGACGGTACCTAACAATAGTTGTCCAGGCACGAATTTCCACGCACTTGATATCCTGCTTTTTGACATCTCGACGCTTGCTAATTTGCTCTGACGAGGTGGAAAGCTCTTTGCTTCCTGTAGAAGTAGCTGGAAGAGAGCGAATGACGATAGTTCCGACGACTTCCTCGCCGTAGCAGGCAGCTAGTATCGTGTCTGGGCCTAGTGGACCGGCAAGAAAGTCGTCACATTTGAACGACTCTGCGGCGAAAAGGAAATCGCCTGTAGCCCAGCGGATGGTCAAAAGATAGCCTAGAAGTGTGCCCGTGAACATCATGACCATAGTGTGGAAGTTGACGTTCATGTTGGTACACAGAGGGTAGCCGGCACTGAGAACTAGCGTGAGAATAGCCAGGTAAGATGGGTCTTTGATCATGGCCCAGGCAACGGACTGGCGTTCTTGGGCAATACTATCTGCAACAAGCTTCATGGCAAGATTTTGGCCAGCCTTAGTCTTGGGCAGAGAGTATGTGAGCTGCCGGACGCCCTTAACGGCGTCTGTAGAAGATGGCATCTCGGTGACGATGGTTGATGTAGACATGATAAATGGTATAGTGACTGAGAGAACAAGAGAAGAAGAGGCAACTTGTCGATGTAAGAAAGAGAAAAGGATGAAGTAGCCAGGTCAACGTGAGACTTCAAGGGAACAAATGGCGGTCCGTCCGGTGACAAGATCGGAGAAAGGGCCCTTCAATCGAGAGGATGGGTTAAGTGAGAAACGTGGCCTCGGATGAATGAGCACACGACACTTTTCGTACTCTTTGAAACTGAGAGACAAAGATTTTTTTTAGTAAAGAAGTTTACCGGTGATCCAAAGCTAGTCTCAACAAATAGAATAGAAAGGTTGACTATTAGTAGGACGGATTCAATTATCGCTTCAAACACTGCGTAGCGCAACTAAGTAGAATCGTTTTTGATATTGTCTTCAGGCCAAGAAAAGAAGAAAAAGAGCGCACGTGAGGTCTGGACCGAAGCAATATGCCCCGTAAATGCTCAATAAGGCCATAGGACGACGACAGCATGAAAACGTGGTCCGGGAACCTGGAGCATCAGAGTAAACTTGGGTGGATGTGGGCATGGAATAAGCTCATCTCTGGCTTTGTTTATTAGTCTTGTTTGATATAAAAGCAGGAGAAGCGAGAGGGACTAACTAGAGGAAGCGGATGGGCGTGCATGTATCATAGGGAAAAAAGAAGCTAGGGAATATATGCACTAGGACAAAGTTGGTAAAGAAGTTGGTTGAGGGCAAAATTCGGGTTCTGTCTTACTTTTCTATTTTTTTCTTGGTGAGACAAAAGAGAAGCAATATGCGAGCAGTGCCTGATGGAAGAGATTTTTCTAGAGTGATGCCTCGTCTATAGGTGAACATGGTCTCTGACATGATGTCAAGTAGATGATTCATGGTTTTCATATCGTGAATATAGACCTGGCTGCCCAGTGTCGATCAGACGCCTCCAGATCTCATAACTCTACAATAATGGACGCTACAAACCTTAATTGGCCAATTTGAAAGTACCCTATATCCCAAGTTGTGACAAGAAGAAGGGGGCCCGTATTAAGAGTCTATATTTCCGCTGTGGACACCCGTTCGTGTACACACTAATACAACTGCAATCATAGAAATCAGGCCAATGCTTCTACGTAACAGTGTAGTTGTATTTGTAAGTAGGGTTTTGGTTGTGGGACTCGTTCTGCGAGGATTATGATGTAGTTTGGCTATGTATTTGTATCTTTTGTCGTGATCTTTCAAATACTATGCCCGAGACCTTGACAGCTAAACATAGTAGCTGGCTTTGAGAAGATACCAGGAAGTTAGTGTTTTTCCATCAATTTCAGTATGCCAAGGGTGTATACTGGTAGCTAACCCCCGGCTTTAGAATCGGCTTAGAACCTGACTTGGAACTAGCTCTACTTTAGCGTCGATGCGTCTGTGCCTACATGTAGTTGAGAGCCCCCAGACAAAGGCATGGTCAAATACTCAATGCTGATTGGCCACAGCTTTGCCATTTAAAGCTGGAGAGCTGGAACCTAGCAATGCGGAGCGACGACATGAAAAGCGTATTTTGATATATTGCAATGGTCGTATTGAGTAAATTTCCGTGTTGGGAGAGATGACTACACAGATGATACAAATACTAGTATTTGTATGTGTCGTGGTATTCGACTCGAGGCGATGGTAACGCTGCTGCTTCTACGGTGATCTAAGAAGGATATATTGGTGCGTTTAATGCAGCAGGATCAGACTAAGGTGCTTTCGGTCGACGTCTCAGAGAAAAAATATCGGCGGTGGACAAACTCTTGAGTAAAGTATTGAAACAGGGCGAATTGATGATTCGGATAGCGGTGGTTTCCGAGATTTGACCAGACTCATTACGCGGGAGAACTGGGAGCGCATTTTTCGCAACGTGATGCAGTAAGGCCTTGATCTATGGGTCTGGGACAGTAATGACTGATTTGGAGCATGTATGTAGAGACAACTGTGACTGGAGCTATGATAAAGTTCATTCGACTGTCAGTGGCTGTAGTTCTTCGTGGCATAGCGTGCTGGTAGTTTGTATGATACCCATATGGGCTGTTACGTTCATCTGGCGCTGCTGCAGGACAATGGATCACGTAGTCCCTGATTTGCATGTGATGGTTCAATTCTGCAAGTGATCGTGTGCCTTCTTTGTCGTCGAATGCTGAAAGCCAAGACTTAAGAGCCAAGAGCCAAGAACTTCCAAGACTCGGCACGAAGCTGTCATCGAGGCGGAGAAGAGCGAGAGAAAAGCTTGGTATGCGCCCAAGACTGTGCCAAGGCGGTAGTTAGCAGGGGAAAACAGAGAGAAGCAAGAGAAGAGGAAGTTAGCCAAGAAATCAGCATCGTGATGCCAAGAGGCTACCCACGGCACTTCTTTGACCTCATTGTTTATGGCATATAGCTCGGTCTCGCGTATAGCCATTTAACAGGCGTTTTCGGGCAGAATCTGCGGATAGGACCGATTTGGCGAGTCTACAGCATAAGATGTATGGTGGCTTGACTATGTGGTGATGAATATTACATTGTGCATAACTCATTTGCAACTAGCTAGGCAAAGTTGAGAAAAGGAGGCTGATATTGCTAGCTGGATGAGTGAAATAGATTGGCTTAATGCTACTACATCACAGCAGTTGGTTGGACAAGAGCAATTACCCAGCGCTGTGTTTACCTAGCCAGATATCAACTGTATGTGCTCTGATGTTGGGGGTGAATTCGAGAATTCTAGAAATGCAAGCGCACTTTTGAAGCCCTACCACAGCAGAAAGAGCATCAACGTGGTCTGGTAATCATGTCTGATTGGCTACGCGGGCTATTTTCCGTTGTGGGTGGAGACCCTGGTCAAGCAACTTCCCTTGACTTACACGCCCTTGCCTCTTTGGCTACCCCCCACTAGTTTGTATTGACAGCCTGCATTGTGTAGAACTCACATTGCTTTCATTTCAGATGGCACAATAAGGCGCAACTAGAGAATCGTCTTCAGGTCTTTGGAATCACAGGTATCGGTGCTCGTTGGTCTATAGTGCGTCTCATGCTCATGTTGGCGTACGCAACAGCAACAGCAATAGCGGCCAAGATACGAGCCAGTCGCGTCTGCTAACCGAGGCCTCAGTGACCCTCTGAGTTAGCCTCATAGAACTGGATGGAATAGGACGCCCGAACTTACTCATGGTTGTGCTCAGCGTACCACCAGCTTGCTTATGTGCGGTTACAGTGCACATAGCCAGATAGAGGCTGTTATTATCGTATATTGTATAGATGAAGAACTGCCTCTATGGCACCGTGGACTGCCTTTTTAGCTGGGCTTCTGTAGCTGTTAGGAGGCCTATTCCTCCTGTAGACGCGCCCCTCTTTAAGAATGCCCTTATTTTCTTTCCGTACTAACCAACAGCATCATCCAACTCGGTGAACTGATCAAGACCAAGATTAGGCTCATCCTGGCCTATCCATATCGGGCCATATCTACAAACGTACCGTATCCGCCATAGAGAGGCTTCCCACACACCCGATCAAGCCTGTGAGTCGATGTCCAGCGAGCCACGAGGAGGGGTGTGCTCAACAAACCTTAGCAAACAGACAGGGAAGCTTTGCCCCGGTCAGACTAGCTAACCAGTTACAACTCGCTATGTAGTAGATTATGGCCTGTAGCGACAAGACTAACGCTTCTTAGCAAAGAGGAAACAAGAGACAGCGACGAATCAACGAGAAAATATCGATTACCGGCCCTGATACAGCCTATATTTTTTTGAGAAAGTCCTCATTTTACGCAGGTCACCGGCACGGTGAAATGTCTCTTTGGTGCCATCTTTTGCTGTGACGGGTAGAGAACGTGCTGTAGCTCCCCTGCTAGAGATACTGAACCGTTCATCCAGAAAGCCATCGTGCTACCATAATGCCAGTCGCCGCTCTTAGCAATATAAGGCCGCGTGCCATCCGCTCTTCGTTCCGTCTATATCTTCTTCTTTCTTCAAGCGCGTTCTTCCCTCTCGACTTCTCTTGGCAGAGGCTTCACATCAACCTTACCACACATTGCTTTCTCTTCTTTTCTCCAAAGACAACCACAGATAGTCGCAATGGCCGCTATTCAGGCCACCTCTGGAGGCAATAACGCCTACCACAACTTCCACAATGACTTCCTACACATTACCGATGCCAACGAGCGTCGTCGTCTGGCTCTTGCGGCCATTGATGAGGCTCCCTTCGGTTGGTACCACGTCCGTGCCATCGTTGTGGCCGGTGTTGGTTTCTTCACTGATTCGTACGATATCTTCGTTGCCTCTATGCTGACTATCATGCTGGGCATCGTCTACTACCCCGGTGTTGGTACCATGCCTACCAGCTCTGACACTGCTATCAAGCTGTCTACTTCCGCTGGCACCGTTGTTGGCCAGCTTCTGTTCGGTTACCTGGCTGATCGTCTGGGTCGCAAGCGCATGTACGGTCTGGAGCTGATCATCATCATCTTCGCTACTCTTGCCCAGTCTTTGACTTCCGATTCTCCCTCATGCAGCATCATCGGTCTTATCATCTTCTGGCGTGTGCTTATGGGCGTGGGTATCGGTGGTGACTACCCTCTATCTTCCATTATCACCTCTGAGTAAGCTTTATTCTTTCACTCTTCCGTCTGTCAATCTTAGCTGACACTTTTTTCTTTTAGGTTTGCTACTACCAAGTGGCGTGGTGCTATGATGGGCGCTGTCTTTGCTATGCAGGGTATTGGTCAGCTGACTGGTGCTCTCGTCATGCTGTTCGTCACTCTGGGCTTCAAGGAGTCCCTGTCCGAGGCTTCGTCCGTCAAGACCTGCACCGGTGACTGCCAACTTGCCGTTGACAAGATGTGGCGTACTCTGATCGGCTTCGGTGCTGTCCCTGCTGTCATTGCTCTTTACTGTAAGTTCGATATCTTGCAACGGTCCACTTTTTCTCATATGTTTCAATTTACTAATGATGGCGTACCAATAGACCGTCTGACCATTCCCGAGACTCCCCGCTACACTTTCGATGTCAGCCGTGATGTCGAAAAGGCCCATACTGACGTCGAAGCTTACATCAAGGGCACTCCTGAGGGTGTTGTTGATGAGGTTGCCCGCATCACTTCCCAGAAGGAGGCCAACAAGACTCTCGAGGTCCCCAAGGCCAGCTTCGCTGACTTCTGCAAGCACTACGGCAAGTGGAAGAACTTGGCTGTTCTGATTGGTACTGCTGGTTCGTGGTTCGCTCTTGATGTTGCCTTCTACGGTCTGTCGCTGAACAACGGTACTATCCTGGCTGCCATCGGCTACTCTACCAAGGGCACTCACAATGTCTACGAGTACCTGTACAACACTGCTGTCGGTTATATCATTATTGTTATGGCTGGTGCCGTTCCTGGTTACTGGGTTACCGTCGCTACTGTTGACACCGTTGGCCGCAAGCCCATCCAGTTCTTTGGCTTCATTATTCTGACCATCCTTTTTGTCGTCATGGGCTTTGCGTACCACAAGCTGTCTTCCAACGGTCTGCTGGCCATCTACGTCATTGCTCAGTTCTTCTTCAACTTCGGTCCTAACGCCACCACCTTCATTGTCCCCGGTGAAGTCTTCCCTACCCGCTACCGTTCTACTTGTCACGGTATCTCTGCCGCCTCGGGCAAGATCGGCTCTATCATTGGTCAGGGTGCCATCGCTCCTCTGCGTACCCGCGGTGCTACTGCTTCCAACGCCTCGCCCTGGATGAACCACGTTCTGGAGATCTACGCCCTTTTCATGCTTATGGGTGTCTTCACCACTATGCTGATTCCCGAGACTGCTCGCAAGACTCTTGAGGAGCTGTCTGGTGAGGATGACTACACCGTTCGTCACTCTCACGAGGTCATGGCTGCCCCCATTGCTGTTGAGAACGACACTGAGAAGCCAGTTTCCGTTTAATCATCTTGATTTTCAAGATTTGAGACTCGATATAAAAAGAAAAACTAAGATACCAGGCGACGTATCCTTGAGGCGCGAACAAACTTTTTGAATACTGTAGTTGTAACTGAACTACGAGGCTTTTTGATTATAAAGGTCATGCTATAATACCACCATATACTGTTTCATTAATTCCATATATTCTTTTCATTACTTTTCTATATTATGTATTTATTATTACTCGTTGAAAAAAGCAGGCAGTGTCACTTCTATTTACTATTTGAGTGTGTGTGTGTGTGTGAAATTTAGTGATTGTAATATAAAGGTGAAAAAATTCGATAAACAATACAGTTCTTGCAAAACATTCCACTAGTTCCATCATAACCATAAGCTACTATATTTCTCAAACAAATCGTAAGTCAAGTATAGCCACCCTCTCCCTCGACATACGAACTTGTCATTGTCTAAACACTATTCTCAAGAATACTCTTCAAGGAGGCAAAACAGCTTTTTTGTAAACATTCATAGTCGTTTCGCCACCACACCACTCCGAAGTATTTCCAGCGCAGCGCTTATCGCAAGTGTTATCTAATGCCGGGCCTCCATCGAGGGCGTTTCCACAAAAGCAATGCGTACTATTCTGAGCCGCAAAGTACTCGTACCCATCACATCTTTTCTGGCACTTCTCAAGAGTCATTGATCGACTACCGAAATGTCCTTCAGTCAGAATTGGCGCATCTATAGAATTGGTCCAACAAGAAAGTTGGTTGTAGCCTGAGATGGATGCAGGATTCACCGCACGTAGACCAGGTGAGGCGTACAGGCTTATATAGCCCATGCCTCCGCAGGCTTCAGCGGCTTTGCCTGCACATGGAATGTCACAGGTATAGTCAGCTACGCCACCGACTGATGTACCGGAGCCAGCTTCGCCGGCGCCGCATAAGCATTGTGTACCCTGGGCAACGCCAAAGGTGGCATATCCATCGCAAGCATCCCGGCATACTTCTAGATCCATGGGTTCGGATACATTGACGGGAGACAGAGCGGCGCCGCCAGCTGGGATGCAGCCTTGGTAGTAGTACGCTGGGTTGGCACCTAGGAGGCCGACTGGCTGGGGCGCTCCGTATACACTAGCGAAGCCATCACCGCCGCAGATCTCGAATGAGTTTCCGCCACATAACGTATTGCAGGCAGCGTCATCAGTAGCATTGCTGGTTGGTAGATGGCTACTGCAGAAGCATTGGGTGCTGTTAGAAGTAGAGAACGACGAATACATTCCGCTACCTAGACAGAGATTAACGCAGTCGCCTGCGGTCATGATATCCGATATGAAGGTTTCCTCGGCGATGGCTACACTGATAGAAGGGGTGGGAGTCGTTTCCGATGCGTTGGGGCGGGCGAAACATCCAATGTACGGAAATAACTGAGACTGATATTTGATAGGCGGGATGTAGGCGTCATTTTGAAAGACGGAGATATCAGAACAAGTACTTTCAGTGGCTTCGTCAAGTAGCTCAGCAGTTTCAGCAACACAAGAGCCGCAAGTACATTCTGTACCGGCGGCGGAAACACTGAAGATCTGATAACTCGAGCATAGTGTCGCACAAGCATCGACCGTCTCATTCAAAAATGCCTGCAGTGGGCCATCAAGAACAAGAAGGCTAGTATTAGTTGCGTAGCAGCCTTTGAAGGAGAACTTCTCGGCAGTTGTGGAGTTTGTAATGGATGAATTGGTCCACGGAACTTCTGTAGCCACGGTTGAAGCAGCCGCCAGGGCCACTACCAAGCGCAAAGAAGCCATTTATATTTATGAGAGTATGTATCTCTGCGTGTGCTAGAGAGGCGTAAATAGAACAGTCAGACGGTTAGAGAGAAAAGACAGGTAGCGACAAACAGGACATCATGTCGGGCAGGTGTTCTTATAAGCACGTATACATCACGTACCAAGATAGCCATGCCACTAGAGTCAGGATTGCTTTGGAATGAGTTCCTGTTGCTATCGTGGCAGCATTCCATATCGGTATGGTAGATATACCAAACGGGTATGCTTTTACATTCGGCTGACCGTCATAACTTGACTCTGGGCTAGATCACGCATCACAGCAATACTATTGGCCCACACCCTACCTTCGCCTGATCTCTTGCATCATTACATTCTTGTAGCTGTCTCCTTGACATAAAGGTAACATTCCGCTAGTGTATGAACCGCGTGATGGTGTGTGTAGAACCCGATCTAAGGGATATGCTCACAATGCAGCGGACAATCGGCTGGCTGGAGAGCTACTCGAGAGAAGGATGGAAGAGGCAATGCTACTGCATTAGGGTTGAGAAAAGTTGGTAGAAGTTATTAAAATGCGGTTTGTCAATGTCAAACTAACCTGACTTTTTTTTT
>RHDR01000760.1:0-13722 GCA_009806295.1 Davidsoniella neocaledoniae
GTCGGTGCAACCTTTTGGGTTGCCAACTCATAAACCATATCTGATAACAGAAAACTGCCAGAAAGCACACACCCATAATTGGCTGCGACTCGGCTTTATATTTCCAGACAGGTTGCTAACACATTCTCTCTGTATAGCGGCGGTCTCTCGCCTACTGGCTCGCCCAGCGGTTCTTGCACATCTAGCACCGGCCAGATCTACGCCCGTGGTGGCTACTATGGTGACTACTACGGCATTATGTACGCCTGGTAAGTTGCCTTCCATTTATAGAAAAAACACTAGCAGAGCAGCGGATCCTAACTATCTCTTTAGGTACATGCCAAGGATGAGCCCTCTACCGGTCTCGGCCACCGTCATGACTGGGAATGCTCCGTCGTCTGGATCGACGCGCCCACTACCTCGGCCACTATCATCGGCTACTCGGTGTCGGCCCACGGTGGCTTTGCTACCAAGACCAGCGACTTCAGCGATAATTTCAGCGGTGATCACGCTCTTGTCGAGTACATCAGCTACTGGCCTCTTGACCACCAGCTCGTCATGACTACCGAGCAGGGCACTACCCAGCCTCTCATTGCCTGGGAGTCTATGGGCTATGCTGCCCGCTACACCCTGGAGAACTGGGACTTTGGCTCGGCCAACGTCCCCTTCAAGGATGCCAACTTCGACAACAACCTGTCTGAGGCCTGGGCTGCTTAAAATGGATACTCTAAACGAAGAAGACATCGTGCCTCTTCAGGCTTCTCTTTAGGCCTCGTCATGATACCCACCTGCTAGCTTGGTTCTAGCCGCACACCGACGACGCCTTGTATTTCTTATTCCGACGCTGTATATGTAATGTTTGATGGGTGGTATATATAACTTGTTTAGTACTTAATTTTTCCGATCCATGACGTCGCCGACGCTGTGTATCGACTTAACCGAAGCAAAACAAAAGACCATAATCTCGATCGTGATATTGAAAATAAATGAAAAAAAGAAACAAAAGGGTATGATTATTATTATTATTATATCGGGGTATTAGAAATCAGTAAAGGTGTCGTTATTGTTTCCCGCTTTACCACCACGTGGACCGCGAGTTCCGGTCGAGATCCGGGCAGTCTTCTGAAAAGATCTCTGTAATCTTTCTATAGCCTAGTGGGACGGTCCAGACCAGATCGAACCGGTCTTCTGGATAATGGACTATCTTGCCCTTGGCCCCTAAAGCCTTGACGATATTGCTCATCCGCTTGTGTTCCCAGCTACATAGTTGTTAGTGTTTGTTGGCCAGTGCTTTGTCATACGTGCTATTCGAGGAGCTCACCAAATTAGTATATTCTTCTTCCCCGAGTACTGCTTAATGGCTGATATCACGCAGTGTATGTCGTCTCGCTCGCATGACGTGTTAACTTTGACGTCAAGATCTTTTGCCAGCGGCTTGACCGTATCAAACGGTCGCTTTTGTTTTCCATCTGTGCCATAGCGAGCAGTCTTGCGTTAGCACAATATCTAGTCATTGCCTTACGCACCACCACCAGAATACTTACTAGACTTTGGCGTTTGAGCCATGATATATCCGATATCAAAATTTGATTTCTTGCCAAACACCTTCCGCAAGCATTGTGCGCGCTGGATTCCCTCAGCACTGAGCCCATTGCCACGCTTAGGCTTCTCACCATGGCGTATCAGGTAAATTGTGGGTGTATGATGGTTCTGCGAATAGGCAGTCTCGTCCTCTCCGTCTAAATCTAGGCTAAGCGGCACAGCAATTTCATCGTCTAGAACCATATCTAGAGGCATAATTATTGGCTCAGCTGAAGCCATAGAGATGAATGAAAGGCAAGACATCATCAGAGCGACCGCCCACCAGGCTAGTGCAAGTACCACAGCCCTCATATTAAGACTTATGTGTAAGGACAAAAACAAAAAGAAAGACGAATGAAAAAGAAAATATCCCGAAAGAGTAGCGGCACGGATATCTGCCTAAAAAAACACTTTATGCGTAATGATCTATTGTGTAAGTGAACAAATTCAAACTGCGGCAGAATCCGAAGGACGTACGCTCAGGACACTATAACCTCGAGATGTCTTGAAATGCGAAGCAGGGCCCCCAAAACACGAATAGGAACAAAGCTGAATATTAAAAAACGAAGGGGGTGTTTCTTGGTCAGCACTGAAGCGTGTCCGAAACGAACTCTTGGCGATGGCAGTTTAACAGAACAAAACAGTAGAATGTAATAAGCCTAAAACATGAGCGACTTTGTTTGTCGTCATCACTTGTAATATAGGGTCTTCGTTAATAACTGTTTTCTAGCCCTGAACGAGTATAACTCTGTAAAATGCTACTATATAAGCGATATCGAAAACAATGTCTATGTCTAGTTCAAGACAAGAACATACTAGAAAGTAAGAATGAGATTGTTAGTGAGCGCGGTCTTTATATGAGGTCATCTGAGAATCAAGTCTGGGAGGCCTGTCAGGTACGAGACGCGCATAAATAAAAGTAGTAGCTGCTAGTCTGCTCGTACCAAGATATGATAAGGTATGGTGACGGATGGGTGCTGTAATTATGTATTACCTGCTGGCCAAAAAAACGTAATACACAGTCAGGCTGATATATGTAGCAACAAGAAAAAGTATAAATATCACGAGGTATCTCGAAAGAGTTCTTATTCTCGTGGCCTTAAAGATGCGATTTGAAGCGATACTTCTCGCCACCCAACCTTGCTTTCTGTTGATCTTCAGTATCAATCCCGTCGTTCTTCCGAACTATGAAAATAGATTCCTACGTAAGCTGACGCCAAAGTAGAAAAAAAAAAAAAGAGAAAAAAAAGATGCCAAATCAAAGTACGGCGTGGCACGCTTCTTGATATAAGGATGAGAATAGTCGAGATGAATGCTCGAAATATTGAATCAAGAAGAGTTATAAAAGTAGGAGTTGGCGATTAATGTTGAAGCGAAGATTTCCAAGCCTGCTAATCTAGCCTGCCTAATGACATCTTAAGGAAGAGAAAAAAAAAAGGACCAGGTAGATCTCCTATGAAGACAGGCTTTATCTCAATTGTATGTGATGCCGACGGGCTTCTACGTAGACTAGCAGAAAATACTAGAAAAATAAGCAAATAAACGAACAAATGAACAAAATGAATAGACGAGGGTGCACGTGGCCGGGATCATTGACCACTGAAATGCAGTTGAGAATGGGAGGAGCTTTTGATCTATCTTTTTGGCTGATGAAGAGAAGACAAAGCAGGGAAAGAATCAATCAGCACCCAAATATTTCAGAGTATATCTTCTCTGTTTATTTTTATTCTTCTTTCCGGAGATCACCACATCACCATATCGGGTACTTTCTACAGAGTTGTCCCTTTTAGCTTTTACGTCGCACAGCGACAGAAACAGCAACGTCCATTCTTTCCTTCTCTTCTGTTTAAACAACAATAACACAATAGTTCAACTATAATTTCCTTTTTGGGAGCACATGCTACTTTTCTCCACCCCTTTTATTCCCTCTTTATTTTTGACAATGGCATCCACTTTGGCTAAGCTTGCTAAAATGCTTAGATCTGATCTGTTGGAAGATCGCTAGCCTTTGTCCCTTTTTTTCTATCGCCTAGAATGTTGAATGGGACAAAAAGCCTAAGCAACTCTAACCATGGTCTCATTCATCGGCACGAGAATGACGTGCATACAAAAGCAACAAGGCAGAGAAACATTCGCAAAGCCCAGGAGGGAACAGGAAGAAATGATCGTGAAGACCTTGTGAAATTTTTGGATATTTTCCCTCCGCTTGATATCAACTTATGTATGTATGTACAGATATGTAATGTTGTCTCGAGAACCGTATATGCCCGCCCCGCCTTTATGGTTGTATTTTAACAACTGAATTCCAAGGCCCTTTTTTTCTTCAGTTTCGCAAAGTAGTTGCAGAATTTGGAAATAGCATGTCGTGACGCTTTTTTATATCTCCTCTCGCCCAACAAACCTCTGCGATACTCTTCGCACTTTCTTCTGCTTAACCTTCTTTTCTAATTCGCACATCTCAATTGACTTATCATATTCTTGATCGCAAATATGGCTGCTGTCTCGTCTTCTGCGACTCCTGCTAAATATGTTTCTAAGTGGTCAAACCGCTACCGTGGTGTAAGTTTCTTCTTTGCTCAAGTCTCGCTATCCTATGCCAATCATTATGGCCGCCTCTCAAGAACCAAAGCCTCGTCCAAGTGGTGAAGCTAAGGCCATATTGTATATCTCTGTTACTTTTATTGCAAGTGCGCTCGGCGGCTTTTCTTTGCAGACTTGGTTCTGCTATGCTTCTATTTTCCCCTTCGAGTGGTTCGAGAAGAATGCCACAGAAAGAGTCTAGAATACAACCACGTGCTGCTTCCTGCCCCGCGGCACTTTTTTCTTCGTGACCCGCCGTTGGCAATGTACTGGGAGCAAGGGCCTTGCTAGTAACTAGCACTACAGTTTCTGCTGTCAATGCAAGCCTCTTCTCCTGTTGCTTCAACTCTATATCTTTCTCTCAGTCAACACAGCAGCAGTATCCTTGCTTTGGTTTCTTAAATGAGCCATCAACTAATAATGTAATCTCATCAGGCCACTGTGGAAGACCTCGATCCCCCGGCCGCCCTTTCTATGACTCCCCAAGACACCATCAGCAGCGCCCTTCTTGCCGCATTCGAGCGTGAATACACCCACCTAACCGTGGTGGACGCACACACCCGCGGTCTCATCGGCTACATCTCTATGCCTCAGCTCCAGGCTATGCTACAGGATGGCAAGGCGGCGCAGAACGACTCACTCGAGTCCGTCATGGTTCGTTTCCAGCGCAAGACACGCAAGTACACGGTCATCACCATGGAGACACCACTAGAAACTCTCGAGGAATTCTTCTTTGGTGGTGCCGAAAAACAGGACTTTGCCGTCGTCTCTGACGAGAAGAGACGGTTCGTCTTAGGCGTAGCTACCATTGAGGATCTGGAGAAGTTCGTTGAGCGGAGACCAGAGTAGTTGGGATCAAAGGAAGAGTGCGATAGGGGTAAATGGAAATCGAACACATATATAGTATATTAACAGCACAGTCACAGCCAAGCCGGATCAACTCGCGCCAGGCAAGGCCATTGGAACTATATTAGAAGTAGCTAACTAAAGGACTGGCCGTCACAAAAATGGTTCGTCGTCAGGTGAGGGCTGTGGACTGGCTCAACCCAGTAGTTCAACATCAGGATTTGAACAAAAAACAAGAACAACAACACACTATATCATAATACCGAACTACGGCATAGCATCTCATATCGTGTATATGAAATGGACAGAAGTAGAAAGAGTTTTGGTTTTTAGTCACTGTGAATCAAGATATACAATAACGTTATATACCTCTGTTAGTTTCATACCCTTACCTTCCAATCTAATTAGCCGCGCCCTTGTAGTCATAGACCAGGCGAGAGTAAATCGTCTCCTCACCTGGCTTTGTCAAGCGGATGTTACGGCAATATCTTCGTTGTCCATCAACAACCTGGAAGCCCCAAATCTGCGTAGCCTCCCAGCCCTTACCCTCATCCAAGTTGCGCACAAAACTGATGATATGAGCCTTACCCTCCGCTCCTGCGCGCTCCTCATCTTCCGCGATCCAATTCTTCTCAAGATCTGCATCCTTGACTTCGGAGCGCTCAATGAAGCGGGAGTAGCCTTCAACATTGCCAAAGATGTGATCCTCGTGTGCCCGGTCTAGACCATCTAAACAACGGCTCTCGCAAGTGCCCTTGACACCTGGCATGAAATACACCGGTGCTAGTTGCTGGTCGGCCGTCAGTAGGGTCACATCGGCAGCATCTGCGGCGGCCGGCGGTAGTGGGCGGCCAATAGACTGAGTGATCGTCACGGTTATGGTGCTGTAGCCGATGAAGGTACGAGTCGTATATGCTACACCCTGCATCTTTAGTACGGGATCAACAGAGTCGGAGAGCTCGGAGTTCTGTAGTAGCTAGCAGGTTAGCAAGAATAGATATAGATCGAAGAATTAGGGTTCGGTGGGGAAGGCTCTGACCATAACCCAGACGCCGTTTAGATCGCCAATGTTCTTTTCTTTGGGAGCAG
Organism: Davidsoniella neocaledoniae; assembly: GCA_009806295.1. Taxonomy (NCBI): domain Eukaryota; kingdom Fungi; phylum Ascomycota; class Sordariomycetes; order Microascales; family Ceratocystidaceae; genus Davidsoniella; species Davidsoniella neocaledoniae. The sequence goes on from RHDR01000760.1 coordinate 6,076, forward strand.
CCATTTTGGAAATTGAGTAATTGTAGCGTTTGTACTGATTTTGAAATTTAATGTTGGTCGACCGATATGCTAGAGAATAAAAACAAAAGAGAAAAGGAAAAGGACGATGTAAGTTGATATAACCAAATTTCTATCAATCAACAAGCTGGCAGAAAACAGATTAGAAGGCACTTTCGGTTGTTTATCGGCAATCTAGCCGCCAAAATATCAACAGCCGAGATACATATGTAGTTTAGACACAAAACAAATGAAGCGCAACTACAGCCAAACCTCCCCATAAAAATAAGCATGCAAGTCACAGCTAGAGATAGAAAGCTGGAGCTTAGCAATGAAGGAAGGAAACACAAGCTCCCATAAAAATTACCCGAGACAGTAATAGCGTTGTTTTTGGGGGTTTACTAGCAACTTCTAGGTACTTTTTTAATTCATTTTCATTAAGATGGAAATGGAGCGTTAATAGCTATGTAGCACTTCGGTATCTTAAGATACAGATACACAGCCCTTGTACTGTGTATAAACAACGTAACAAAAAGAGGCAGCATGCTGGTTTGGCCGGCGAGCTCGGTTATGAAAACAGGATAGACATGGACTATGAAAAGCTTATTATGGTTGTATTTCGGTAACTTCATAGCCAAGCTTACATGTGAATATGCTTATTGACTATTATTTATTCAAAAATAACCTCAAAGTGGCCATTGTATTTTATTGTTAGGCAAAGGAACACAGTTATTAGAATATTAATTCTTGACGATCATTGGCCAAGGTAGCATGGCTATATTAGCTTAACCGGTTGTGTGATACCCGGTGTGGTGGGATATAAATTCTGCTATCCACGGGCTATTGCCACTCTATTTGGGGTTGTTACCTGTCTCATTGCCCCAGCCATATCACAGTAAAACAGTATAGAAGACATCGACTACGGCATTATCTACGGTGTATCTAACGGCCGATGAGTCTGTATCAGTCAAAATCTTCTATCTGATGCTACTACTTCGTGATATTACAAAGGTTGAGTAATTAAATGCCCGTCTTTCTTGATTATATGTCAGAAGAGTGGCTAGAAAACTCTTACTAGGCCTGCGATGGTGCATATAACGTCGTTCGAAGACAAACAAATCGAAGGCATTAATAACCCATACCATATAGTCCTTCTAGGCGGTTTGGGTAAGTCAAATAGAAATCAGACTTGCTAACCTTACATCAGATATCACGTGGTATTAAAAGTAAAGACGGCAAACTGAACGGATACCTCCAATAATGAGTAGCACACAAATACGTTGCTCTATTGTGCCACAGGCAGATAAGAAGTAGCAGGCATCCACAAAAACTTGCCACATACTTAATCGTGAGGAAGAGGCTCGTGAAACTTAGTCGCCTCCGGGGCATCACAAGTTACTTAACTTCCTTATATAGGCGACGCCAAACCGAAATAAATTGTAGAAATATATGTATTTAACGAGAAGTAGGTTGTCCTTCACCTTACATTGTATACTAGTATTAGTTCAGGGCTGTGTATCTTAGGATATCGAGATGCTACATAGCTATTAGAGCTCCATTTCCACCTTAATAAAAATGAATTAAAAAAACGAAAGCATTCATTTCCGCAGGTTTAACAAATATTATATAAACCATTATAATGATTTCAACGGTAGTAGTAAACATCGCCAGCACCTCAAAATCTTTCTACTATGCTTCTTTGAAATCTGATTTCATGAGTGCCTATGCTGGCAAACTCACCCTGATATATTACATATCACAACCTACTGGCGCACATGAGTAGCTTCATATAGTTCTCTATGAAAAGATGCAGCTCAAAATGAATGACACTGGCTTGTCTTCATTTGGCACTACAACCCATTTTGGAGAAGGTGGCGCTGGTGGTGATATAGTATAAGGCGATTCAAGTGGTGGTCTAGCAATGCAAGATCACCCTATCCAAAAGGACCTGATTTTATGATTAAAGCTAGATATTCCCCATAACTACTTCAACTCAGAAGCAAAATGAGATGGTGGTTTGATCAGTGAAGTCATCAGATTACAATTGCGCTACTTGCAAAATTAACCCATCATTCACAAACTATCATTATAGAAAGGTAGGAAGAGGAGGTCCATCAAGCTCAGCAGGGTGCTACTACAACCTGAGCTTCCAGTAGACTGGAGCTTGTCTACGATTATTATTTATAAAGAAGATTGCGACATGAGCATTCAGGTACAACTATCATCACGTGAAATTTTATACACCGATGGCATAATCAACTAATAGAAAAGCAAATATTATCACTTTTTTTCCTACACCTCTATGAAAAATACTATCACATCCAGAATATTACTACCTACATAAGTCACACAAATTACCCAAGCCGTCACTTATAACTACTGCTATGTCTGTGTCAATATCACTAACAATCTGACAGATCAATATATCTGAAGATCCGACCACAAGCTTACAATCTATCAATACTCTATTGAATCATCTTGATAGCATATCTGGTGATTTTCTCATCGTCCATGGTAAGATACCTCATTCACCATTATATGCCCCCTTTTTCTTTTACTAATCCTACTTTCTTTTAGATGTTTCGCCTAGTCAATTTCTTGCAATTGAGAAGGCAAGAGATGCTCAAGGCAGGCGATGGAGATTTCATTACCGTGAAAACTTGGTAACCCTTTTTGTATCACTCCCAACCAGTGTACATGAGATGCTTCATTTAAAACTATATCTAGAAATTCATGATGTAATCACTCAAAAGGGCTTGAAAGCAAACTGGAGACCAAGTGCTGCCACCAAGTTTTCCGGGCGCGGTGGTTCTGGTGATTCAAGTGGTGGTCCAAAATTTCAAGGTCATTCTGTCCAAAGATGGCCTACTTTCATGATTGAGGCTGGTCATTCACAATCACTGCTTCAGCTCAGAAGTAAAATGAGATGGTGGTTTGATAATTCAAGTCATCAGATTAAAATTGTGCTTCTTTCAAAGTTAGACCCTCATTCTCAGGCTATCATCATAGAAAGGTGGGAAGAGGAAGTCCACCAAGACCGGTCGGGTGCTACTACAACAAGGGCTTCTGGTAGACTAGAACCAGCGCTCAGACAAACCATCACAATCACCAGAGGTATAGGTGGAATTGAAACATCATTCAATGTGACTAGTGGAGCAGTGATATTGAAGTTTGAGCTACTCTTCTTGAGAGCCATGGGCTCTGGTGAATCAAATATAGTAGTTGATATTCCAGAACTGCAGGCCTGTGCCTCTGATGTCTGGGACGCATTCTAATCCTCTAACTCCTAATAAACAGTTTCTTACTTAACCTTCTATTACATATACATAGCTTGAAAACTGTAGATGACAGTAGAAGTGAAATAGATTAGCATGTGTGCCTACCTTCCAAATTAACATGTTTCAAGCATAGGTAGTAGTCCAGAGCTAGCTAACAGCCGGCCCAGTATCTTTCTTGTCTTTCTTGGCAAAGATATGCCGTTCCTAGGTGTCTAATTGACAAAAGACCCCGCCTTTAGCTGGCTCTAGGCAATACATTGAACGTGAGCGATGGACGGGGGCAAGCTCAGTGGCGGAGGCCAAAATGGTGCCTTCTTTGGCTAGAGCATCCGCTAGTTTATTGCGGTTGTTTAGAACAGTGAATACTCACTTTAAGATACATATGTGAATAGGATCTAGATACCCGTTTTCAAGCGTTTAGAAGATACCTTGGTCCAGACTCGCTATCTTGACGCTAATCACATACCTAAGCCTAGTCTTAGGGATTCTGTGTCTATCTGTATCAATCGATGACGTTATAAACTGACATTTCCCTAAGTCGCACAAACGAAATATCAAATAACTCAAAATAACTCAAAATAAACATTGCCAGTAACTTACAATACTTCCATACTCAAGACCACGGAATCCTATCCCCACCTTTTTTTAGAAAAGATGAAAAGTTCCTCTAATGAAGCTATTTGAAGTCCTGACAACAAAAAGTCTCCAGAAACCAGCAGCTTTAAGTGTTGTAGGTGCTACAGCAGGTAATAATGCTTTGATACCTACAATGAGACCCTCTTGGCTCCTTCCAGCTGCAAACTAATGAATTTTTTTTTCTGTTTTTAACTTTTTGGGGGCATTCCATTTTCCATTTGCCTTTGATTTTCCTTTCCTTAGTTGTGACGAAGTTTTACCTTAGGCTCTTACTGGCTGCGTCCAACCGCGAAGATAAGTTACCGACTGATTGGCCTGTATGTAGTTATAATGGGGGTTTTCTCTTTTTAGATGGCTTGTTGCTAAAACAAAACAAAGATAGAATATGATGTGTGACACAAAACACCGTAGAGAGATATGCTATTCTATATGATATACAATGGAAACATTAGGAAGAGAACAAGTACTAGAAATTACATCTTATAAATAAAATGGTGTTGTCTGCAAGTGTGTTCTCTCGTGGAATAAATGTGAAGATATCGTAGAGAATTTGAGAGTGGATTACAATAGTAAACATGAAAAGCGGCGACAAGAGAACGTGATAATAGTACTAAGAGAACAAGTAATAGTAGTCAATCATGAACAAATATGACATTATGGAAAGAAAAACCAAAGTGATAAACATAGAAGGAAAGCCAGAAGAAAAGAAAGAAAGGAAAATAAATAGCATGTGATACTACAAGGGGTGTGAAAGAGAAAAGAGATAACGAAGCAGGTTAACCAAAACAAAATGGTTGATAAAAAAGTAAAATATATCAACTGCGTAATCATCACAAACCAGGAAAATAAAACAAAATAAAACGCAGAATAATAAGAGCGAGTAAAGGGATATGAAATAGGCTCGTTACAAAACAATAATTATGAGAGAAAGGAAGAGGGGAAAAATGGTTATAGGATTATTATGTTGCCGAAAATGCTTTTCTTTGAGTTTGAGGATTTACTTTTTCTCTCCTACTTTCGGCTTTTACGGCCACCAGTTCATGCGCTTATAACTCTCGATTACATCCTCGACAAGCTCCTTGGTAATCTTCGGATGCTCGTACTTGAAGCCTGTCACCTCTTCAAGACGTGAGCCGTCCATGCTGAGGTCGGTATCCTTCAGCAACTCGGACTCCATAAATGGCGAGATGGGGCCAGTACGGGTAAATCCGGCCTCTTCTATCAAATCGGCCCAGGGACCGAGAACTTCATCGTTGACGTCGTCAACCACGCTATCCATGTTAAGCTTAGCGAAAGTGCTGATGAGCGAGCCCTGGAAACCAGTTTCGATCTTGAAGATATCACCGATAATTTGGGCAGTGATGCCTTGGTCGGTAGCTCCCTTGTCGACAATGTTGAATATGGGGACGTCTCCTCCCATAGTGGCGCTGTTCCAACCAGGCCGGCCCTTTTCGTACCACTGGGCAACTGACCATAGGGCTCCGGTGGCATCGTTGATGTGCACGGTATTGGTGCGTAGGTCTTTGTTCCAGAGCCACTTCATCTCGGTTTGTAGGTGTTGGTAGACGCGGGCCATGCAGAGAGCAGTAGCAACCCATTGTGAGGCGTAGGGACCGTAAACGTTGGCAAGGCGGACGATGACGAGGTGTAGGCTAGAAGAAACAAAGGAAGCGGGCGATGTTAGTCATACGATGCATTGACTTGAACTTGGTGCATACTGGTTTAACTTACCCAGGAATCTTGGCAAGCTCTTCTTCAGCCTGTAGCTTAAAGTGTGCAATTCTGCTCCACGGCTTTAGCTTGTAGTCTTCTTTACTGGGCGTAGAGTCAGGCTTGTAGACTTGGCCAGTACTGAGCTCGATGAACACCTTGACGCCACGCTTGGCAGCCTCTTTACCGAGGGCTACTGATAGGGCCAGTGATCTGACCTTGTAGACTTCATCCTCCTGCGAGTACTTGGTCTCGCCACCGCAGTTGAAGACATAGTCCCAGGTCTTACCGTCCTCACGGTCGAATACACGAGCTAGTGCAGCTGATTGGAGAGATCAGATGAGAGCGGGTTAGTCATGATGTCACTGGCCAATGCAACGGCGTCGGGTAATTCTTGGTAGCGGGAGCTGCAGCCACAGAAAGAGTGTTGCAGTGTGAATTGTAAGGTAGTTGTGCTTCGGCACGTGTATGTGTGATAGAATATGCGGTAGCATATGCGAATATGTCTGTGGGGGAAGAGGTTGCTTACCTTCCTTGCTGGCATCAGCTTGCATGAACTTGGGGCCCGAACACGCCTCGTCAAACTCCGGAGCCAGCCAAGCTAGCTGTGGCAGTACTTTGTCGACTACTCTGACCTCGGAAGCAAGGTTGTTCTTGTGGATGTGAAGAGCGAGGAAGCGTCCAATGTAGCCAAGACCTCCCACAATGAGTACAGAGGGCTTTTCGGAAGCCATGATTGGGTATTTGGCGTCTTTTTCGGCTGTTTCTTTTTTTATATCTCGGGATAGAACACAGCTAAGGGAGTTCAAGCCGTCTATCAGTTGACGAAATTGTATGGCAAACCCGGAGAGCGTAGAGCGTAAAGCGGAGCAAATATTCGCTAGAAATCGGGATCGAAATGGGGAGACAGAAGCTGCAGTTGTGCTTTTCTACTTCTATTTTTTATAGAAGTCTTCTTTTGTATATGATCTTGCGGAAGCTATCCAAGAAGCTCAGATGCCAGGGATGATGCCTCGATTACGGCGGGATTGGAATTTTGTCGAAGCGGGCGGCTTTAATGGGAGCATCAATAGAAGAGAGGAAGGGCACACCACAAGAGTGAAGGAGGGGTTAGAAGCAAGAGTTTAGTTCGGCGATGATATTGCTAAGAGGGAAAGACGGATGAAAAAAAGAAAAGAAAAGAGTCGAAGTTTAAATGTTGATGTGCAAAAGAGAAGAAGAAAGACAGCTCAAAGATTTCTGGGGGGCAAAGAAAATCAACAAGGGGGGAAAAAGAGCGTCAATCCAAGGTCAAATAATGAAGATAGAGGGAAAAGAAAAGAGGAGGAAGAAGCTACGCTTTCTAATATGTTGGGCAGGTAGACCGGGGCAGTAGTTACTTTTCTGTTATTCTGGAGCAAGTTGCTTGGTCTGCTACTTCCGCAAGGAGCAAGAGCTTCGAATCAATCAAACGACAGCAGCGTACAGGGCAGCTGCAGCTGCAGATGGAAATGCAAGTTGCAGATGCATATGCTGGAGCAATTGCCGTGACGAGTTGGTTGCGCTCGGTAGTAAGCGGTAGTAGCCAGTTATGAGCGCTGCTCCTGCCACAATAGCTTGCAGTCTAGCGCTGAGTAGTGTGCAAGGAATCACCACAGTTTGATTCTCTATTACCTTGCCCTCTTTTTTCCCTCTATTTTTACATGCTTGGGGGAGGGGGAAGTTCCCTGGATTTTGCTTAGGGAAGGAGGGGTTGTGGGCGGCTGTTTCCCGTAATGGGTGCTAGGGTATATCTCTGAATCGACAGGGTCTATTTGAGAGCATTGAAATAGCCAATACAGAGCAGAGTCGGCTATAATAAGATATTCAGGAACAAGAGTCAATCCGTGTTCTAACCGTGTAGTGCTTAGATGGCGCTGAAAAAGAAACCTGAGACTGGACGGGCTGTGATGGAAATGTGACAGCCTCTGGTGGGTGACGGTGATATGTATCTTTTTTTTTTTCTTTTTCAAGGTCCAAGAAGTCCTCCCTCCAAAGTTCTTCGTCA
>RHDR01000761.1:0-13649 GCA_009806295.1 Davidsoniella neocaledoniae
ACTATTCTATCAGTACTTACTGATCTTTACTACTACTACTACTACTACTACTACTACTACTACTACTACTACTACTACTACAACCTACAACCTACAACTGTCTACTGTAGGGCCAAGGCCCCGGCTGACCACCCGCTGTCTCTCGGCGTCACTGCACGGGCTATATGCTGCGACGTGTATCTTTATATTCTTGTTTATGTCCACACTAAGCATGTAATGGTATGGCAACATGTAGGTAGCATAGCATGCCTGCTTCTAGGGCCTGGTCTGAGAAGCTGGCCTGAGAAGCTGGCCTGAAAGATGGCCGCGGTGCGCATGCATGGGCTTGTTTGTTTCGTTCGTTTGTCTGCGAATAGCGGCGTGTCTTCAAGCCCTCATCCTAGGATAGATATGGCAAACACCAAGCTTGAACGCTTCTTGGCCTATATTTCTGTTGCTTTAACTGCTCTGTTTCGATCCGTCCCTTGCTATATTTTTTTGTATGGCTTCACGGTAGAACCCTGTTTTCTGGTATTCGTAGGCACATTTTGCTGGCGTAGCTCACATCTGTCCCCATATACTCGTTTTTTTTCAGTTTCCCTTCCTGATTCGTTCTATGTTCTCCTTCTTTTCCGCTTTCTCTTTCGTCTTGGCCTTCCCGCACCTAGCCAAGTAGACCCTATTGTCTATCCTATTGTCTGTCCTTTCGTCCTTGCCCCCTCCCCTCGCTCTGGCCTGGTCCTTTCCCTCATACTGCCCTTGAGATATCGAGTGCACTCACTTCTTCTCCCTATCAACTGCTTATGCCAACCGTCTCTCGGGCCGCTTGAGTCTGTCTGTCGGTCCTCGAGTTCTGCTGCTGATTGTCTTGCCATTAGCCACTCACTTCTGGCGGCCATATCGGACCTGATTGTATATCAATATAGTCGTATATACATATGTATGTATATCAAGCTTGTGGTGCCTGTCGAACAGGGTAGTTGTAGGCTTCTTTCTCTTTGACGTAGTTGCCGTTGTCTCCTACATAGAAGGCCCAGCCCACCTACCTACCTACCCATTACCCATACGTACCAAACCGGTAATAACCAAGCGTTTGGGGCTCCCAGCTTGAAGCTTACCCGCTCAACTTCAAACTTCAAACTACCTGCAGCGGGTAGTTGCCTGCTTTGTCTGTACATGCACATCTTCTGCCGCCGTGAGGCCAGCCGACAGATTTGATCGAGGAAGGCGCACCTGTCTATTATGATCATGATTATTATTATAATTTATTTTATGTATTTATTTGTCCGTCTTTGTTTTGGGAATTTCTGTTTCCTCTTTTGATGCTGGGCTTTATTTTCCTTTATGTCCATCTGTCCATCGTTTATTTTTTGTTTTTCTTTCCTTTCTTTATTGACGCTGTGTCGGAGCCTCATTTGTGAGGTTGCGTCTTAACATCTTCATCTTCATTTTATTCTGATTCTTATTTTCATCTTCATCGTCGTCATTCTCTTTATCGACTTTATATCTAACCGAGCCAGACTATTCGATTCTAGTGTTGGGCCCTGTTTTGGTGCTGGGTTTCTTACATTACGTGACGATAACGGCCTCAGAAACCCAACCCACCACTAATAATCAGCCAATATCTCCTTCTCACTCACTCTATCTCTTCATCGACTCTATGCGACCTACGATATGATTTCAACGACGGCCGACCTTCCATCACCTTGACTCTCTCTCTCTCTCTCTCTCTCTCTCTCTCTCTCTCTCTCTCCACCCTGTTCCCTTTCTTTGATCTTGTGCCTCTTGCGACGGCCGGCCAACACCTCTCTTATTGTTTCTGCCATCGGATCTGTGCCACCGCCTTTGTAGCTGCTACTATTGATAGGCAACAAGCAGCAAGCCTGAAATAGCAAACCTCTAGATATAAACAGACACTTGCATACGCATATTTGACCACTGTATCGGCAGTAAGTAAATACCTGACAAAGCACTGCCTGTCTTGTTAGGCTTTGGATCAGGTCGACCTGCTGTGCTTCTATAAGCTGCCGAGCTTTTCGTCCACTGAATATCCAACACTTCAAGCTTGTGGACAGCAGTTTGGATTCCCATACTTCACCCCAGCAACTTATCATTGTGTTTCTCATCATCCTTTCAGGTAAGAACTTTTTAAATTTACTTCTTTTCCTTCCACCTTGCAGACAAAAAGGAAAATAAAAGATACAGCCGATTTTCGCTGTTACCTCTGTCCGCATCACAGCCATAACTAGACGATATTCCAACTGCCCACTACACTCGCAAGTGCCGACATTGACTCTATCTCGCTGTATCTCGAGCCAACTTACCTATTCTCTATAGCTTCTTTGTTCACTCCATCTTCAAGTGAAGATAAGGAACATTGACGTAGTGTTTACTTCAAGTCCTGCTATTTGTCGATGGATCGATGTCCATGCTTGATTATTCACATCCATCGTTGCTACTACCGCTACGACTGCTACTCACTTGACCTATCGCCCGCTCCCACTCCTACTTAGTATAGTTACAAGTCGTACTTTGTGCGGTGATACTAGCTTCTCAGGCCGATAGCTTAGAGTTCCATGGCGAGGAATTTCTTAGTTGCCATTTGGTATGTTGCCTATCTTTTCTTCACCAGATGATCCGGGGAACTCTACTATCAAACCTTCGTCCCCGACACTAGCTTCTATGTTCACGACGATGACAGCTATAGCTATAGAAATAGCACCACTAGCAGAATGACCAAAGAACATATTACAAAGCATGTCTACGCTGGTTTATGTTCTCACCTTCTTATGCTGCTTGTCACTTGTCCCTTTGGCTGTGAAAGGCAGATATATTTGTTTGTATAGTTGTATCTGCAGCCAAAGCTACAGCTCCAGCAGTATAAAGCATAAAGCAATAGAGCAAAGCAATACGGAGTGCAGAAGGCTCTGCTTGAAGTAGAGCATCAGAGAAAAGAAGTGCTGTGCGGTACGGTACTGTGCCATGCGCAAAGCGGTGCAGGTGCAGCCCAATGAAGTGCCGTGCTACAGACAGGTAAATATTCCTGCTCTATTTTGGCCACACCCTCAATAGCATCATCGTATTGCCATCGCATCGCATCACATCACATCACAGCTCCTCTACTTATTTGTACACTCAAACTTGCCATTTATTATCCACTTTTGACCGCAAAATCCCGGCATCTTCAACAAGCCTAGCCCCTCTTCTATCTTCTCATGTTTTTGTTTGGTGCCCTTCTTCTACATGTACATCCTGGACCCTGGTCAACAATATTCTAAGCTGCGAGTGCAGTGTAGCAGACAAGCCCATGCAGGAAAAGACAGCTTGATAAATACACACCCTGTCAATCTTCAATCTCCTGCAAGCTCATGTCTCTAGACACACACCACCAATTTCACATACACTTAATATCTTGTTGAAAAACCATGGCCTGCTTAAAATGGTAAAAGTCGACATATTCACTCCCTCGGCATCCTTGTGGCCGTCTACGCTCATTTTCAGTTTGTAACTGGCTTCAAAGGCGATAATGGCCTGCCTGGATATACAAGGATGTGTCCACTAACACAAAGTTTACGTCCGTCCATCCATAAACATACACACATATATATCACTCTTGCTTCGTTTACATGTACATGAAGACTTATCACCTAACCCAAAATACTTTGGTTACTTGTTGCAACTAGTGCCAAGGACCTGTAGTGACAGGAGATAGACACAGTCATAGTACAACACGATTCACTTCATAGTTCCTTGTCATCCGTGAAGTACCATTTTTTGTCACTTAGAATCACGCTCTCTTATGCCCATAAATCATCAAACAAAGTCAACAGTGCAAGACACCGGCCTATAATGATAATATGCCGGCCTTGGTGATGTACTCACTAGGCTCGTCTCTGCTATATACAGCGGCCCACATTCTACCTATAATCCTTAACAATAGCCTGTTTCCGTGTCATCGTGACTTTCAAATCCTAGTAACCAGTGCTGAGGACGGACATATCGACTTAGGCACGCGAGATCAGCTCTTTTTCTCTCTTTTTCTCCCATCTCCCATTTCCCTACCTCTATCTCTGAAAATTGTTGCTCTAAATAATGTTCCTGGATTTCCTCTTCAGGCTACGCAACGCTGTTGGACTTGAAGCCAAGGCCCTGGTCCGGACACTATCCCATAGCTTCTTTTTAATCCATGACCCCCCCCCCCCCCCCCCCCACACGCACACACATGGCATTGGAACTATAGCCTGTCTATTGAGAACCTTGCCTCATCCACTGCCATTACAGGTTTCATGTTTGATGCTTGCAAGTGCTTGCCAAAAAGTGACGGATCGAGAACAACAATACAGTCTAGCCTAGCTCCGGTTCTGCACTGCATTTCCATTAAAGGTTATATACACCTCTACAACCCCAGAGCTTGTTTCCCTCAATTCCCTCGTCGTGTATTACTCTTCAGCTACTGTAGTTTGAAGATAATCTACGATATCCTCCATTCCGTGTATTTTCTTTACTATCCAAAACAGGACATGGCTTGAATATTGTGTTTTCTCTCACTCTCACTCCTCCTACTGCCGCTACTGTCTATTCGATTGGCATTGTTATCTCTTATTCTCTTGCCATTGCCATCGTTGTAACCTGCAACTTGCATTAGGTTGCTGAGCCGAGCCAAATCCTGGCCCATCCTTCGGCCTCCCTATATCTGCTGTCACTACACTTCCTCTTGCGGCTAGGACTTTCCTGCTTTATACCCATCAAGTACTTAAACCCTTCCACATCCTCCTTCACCCTCTTCGTGTGGCAACAGAAGTCGTTGTATATCATCTTAAAATTCATGGGGCTTGGTCGACATCATTTCTGCTTTGCCCATACGACAATATATCTGTCACTGCCTCTACTGCCCATCATCTCTGCACTTCTGAACGCATCACCATCCCCTGAGACGGTGACTGACCACAATGCTCACATCCAAGCAGCAGGCCATTTTTGGCTATCGAGACTCTCATGACCTACCAACTCCACCGGCTACCACACGATTGTCACCACCTTCTTCATATCAAGACGCCCACAAACTAATGTCAAACTCGCAACGATCTGAAAGCCCATATACGCACTCTCAGCAGTCCATGTCGGGCCCTCATGGCAGGTTGCCATTGCCGGCAGCTATGAACTTACCGCCTCAGTCTCAGTCTCAGCAACAACATCAACAGCAGCAGCAACCACCTCCGCCACCGCAGAGCTCACTACAGCGCTCTCACCAGCATCATTCTCAACATCATCAGCACCCTCAGCATCAACAACACGCCCCGCCTCCGCTTTCACAGCATGTTTCACAGCAGCATCACCAGCATTCACCGCACTCACATCCCCAGCCGCCGCCACACCATCAACTTCAACCACAGCCCCTTCAACCACTTCAACCCTCAGTGGCACCTCCCCATCACCAACAACCCCCACCACCAATCACTACACCCACGGCACCGGCAGCACCCAGCAATCCCCATCAAGTCGCCTCACATCACCACTCCATTTCAGTACACCAACCGTCTTTGCCACCACCGCCGCCACCACTGTCACAGCAGCAGCAACAACAACAGCAATCACAACAATTGCAAGTTTACGATCAAAGTCTAGCACAACTTCCTGCGCCACCTTCAAGTTGGCAAGGAACTGAAGAAGCATGGAAGCCATGGCTTATGGCCAAAGCAGAGGAGGAAAAGCGCCGACAGGAAGAAGAAAAGACTCGTCAAGAAACGCTGCGGCGAGACCAACGTCAACTAGAACTCGAGATTCTTCGGACATCGCTTGGTGGAGGCGTTCCTCCCCCCATGATACCATTTATATTTGCTGGAATGGGTGGTGTTACTCTCCCTCCGGGGGCGCTGAACTGGGCTCAGCAAGCGCTATCTGCAAACTCGGCTTCACAGCAGCAACATGGACCGTCTGCTCCTATATCACCAGGGCATCGAAGAGATTCGCAACCGTATTCCACATATCCTTCGACGCCAAGTGTTATGCCTCAGCCACATGGATTTGCTAATCCTAACTCCCCAGCGACAAGAGCAGGCCGAGCTACACAAACTTCTGCCTCGGGGCGTCCACTGACGGCAATAAACACATCCGCATCAACAGGCCCGCATCCCGCTAACTACCCGCCGCCGCAGCTTTCAGCAAGCTCCGAGACGCAGTCAGGGGCCATATTCTTCCATCACTGGCATCCCCCCACGACCAGTGCAGGGGGTAGCAGCTCAACACAACAACCTACGGCAGCAGCTGGTTCGTTATCATCTTCCAAACTCAAGCGCAAACGAGAATCTCTGTAGGCTAACATACAGCCCATTTTTTTCTTTTTCCCCATATATTTAGCTGAGTCCCCCAAAAAGCGCAAAGCAACAGGCCCGCCTGCAGATGGTCGATCTCCGCCGCCATTTGGGCCTCCTACATCAGCCAACTTGATAGGCTCTTCATCGGGTCCTCTTTTAAGAGGTAGTACAGGAAGTGCAGGACCAAGCAGGCGCCAGAGCCATTCCCGCCAACGTAGCGATGTCCGTGGTGATATCGATATCTTCCGTGATCGTGATCGTGACCGTGACCGTTCTCGCGCGGAAAGCTTAGGACCCGGACGCAGTTTCACACCACAACCACAACCGACATATCTTGGGCCACCTGGACCCGGACCGCAGGGACATGGGCCGCCTGGTATACGTGGATCTAGCTCTAGAGAGAAGCTTGGAGACGCTCAACGTAGCGGCGGTGGAAGTGATAATGCCTCCAACAGTAACGCTGGTAGTGGTGCTACCGCTGGAGCTAGCGGCGGTGGCGGTGGCCATTCAGTTTCCTCTCTACTAACCGAAGACTCATCTAAGAACTGATTCAGATCGAGGACCGACGCATCATGACAGTAATGGTGTTTCACAATTGCACAACGGCGAAGTGAGACAGTGTTATGGCAACTTTTGTTGAAGTTGAACCATGCATATATAATTAATTAATATAGAGTCAGCCAACCATATTACATGGGCTGTCTTTGTACATCAAGGCCTATAGGCTCTTGTTATTTTTCTGATTTTTCCAGAAGCATTTGCAAACATTAATCAGTTTATATTCTTTCGTTTGTATTTTTCTTTCTTTTTGTATCGTATCTTTTCCCTCCCTTTCTTATTGTTTATTTTCGTGTGTAGCAAGCATTATCATCTATCTAGTAACTATACGACGGCATATCAGCATTCTGGGATTTCACGATGGACATACACTACTAGCACAGCAAAATACGATGATTTTATCCCAACGCACATATACAGTCATATTAGACGCAAGAAGACACATACAAGGAGATTTGAGATATAAAAGCGATGCGATGCGCTTTGTTGCTTACATTACGCACGGTGATTTGCACAGGGCGTCAAAGATGGAGTTCTTTGTTCCATCTGCGGCCAAGGTTGTCTCCTTGAAGGTTACATGGTTGGCGTTGATCTAAGATGGGAAAAGAGGTGAATAGACGGGCTCTAGATGCCTGTCCTTTTTATTATGTATTTTTTTTATTCTCTCTAACTAGGCTTATTAGCTAGATTTCATGAGCTTGGTCTATATCAATTGGTTTGTAACTAAACGTCATTGCATGTACATCCTCTTTGACGTTTCGTTGGATCGGAGTTTTGATATGTTTGTTTATTCCTTAATTTTGAGAGTTCGGTTCACCGGTTTCACATTTTACAGCATGGAGAAATAAAGTAGACAGATATGTACATACATACGGATAGATACATTTTGCACAGAGCAAGATTTGGCTATGATGGGCAGTATATTGATAAAATATATATGTATGTGAATATAAAACATTGTAGTTATAGGCAGTCGAAGCTTGTCGGGCCAGTGGCCAGCCACGGCATATAGGCTGGCATATAGCATACGCATGGTATGAAGAGGTACATATTATTCTTCAGTGTCACATTATATTCCGCCTTGATATTTTTATAGTGGTTAGTGGAAAGCTGATTACAGTAGTCGGGTAATTTAGGAACATACCAGGGAAATAGTGAGTGTAAGCACAGCGATCAACACACCACGCCATTGAATTGCATATGCAGCATCAAATAAACCGGTTCCGGTCCGCAAATGGCATGCTACTTGCCACTAATCAACGTTTAGTAGATAGTGCCAGTCAGGAGCTTGGGGGGGATGCTGGTGAAGTTGGGGACATCATCGAAGACGGCAGCAGAGGAAGGGCTAGAGACGACGGCCTTGAAGCTAGCCTCGTCCTTCCAGGTCATGAAGCACATGACTTGGACGGGAGGGGCCTCTTCGGCGCTCAGGTCGAACTCGACAACCTTGTAGGACTCGAGGCCGGCGGCCTTCCAATGGCTTTCGACCATGGGCATGTGCTTGGTCAGATAGTAGTCCATGTCGAAAGTGGCGCCAGGAGTGGTCTTGTAGGCTACAGTAGCACTGAAAGAACCGGAAGGCATTTTGAAAGACTTGGGGTGAGGGGTTGTTGGTTGAAAAAAAAGGGTTGGTGGAAAGGTTGAAAAGATGTTGGACGAGATGCTGCAATTGTTGTGATTGGTGATGTTCGAAGATGAGATTGGCCAAATTAGATGACTCTGGATCGTCTTTATATATTATTATGATTGTTAAGAAAAGTAACTGCTATATCGGAAATGGATTCAGAAGTATGCTAGTCTGCGTCTCTTTCCGTTTGCTTTATGCCTTAACTTTGAGTGGTTTTATTCAGCCGACCCCGCTATCCCGGTCTTAGCAGTAAAATGACTCCCATGCTTTACTTTACCTCTACTATATATCTTGTAAACCGGCGAGCGAGAACGCCGTGAATTTGATATTGTGGCGATGCTACTACCACTTTGTTTAAAACCGTTTACAGAGGCATGATATGATATCAAGCACAAGGACATTGATACTGTGATGATACGATGTTTAGTTGTAATTCCGCCAAATGCGGGATTTTTGTGTGGTAAGAAGTGGAGTAAGAACAATGAGTACATATAGTATAATAGTTAGCTAGCTAGAAAACATTAGAATGCCAATTTATAGGGTTGATAGCTGACAAAGACCGACTAAACTACTATCTTCTTAGCCTGACAAGACTAGACTAACTAGGAAAACAAGAAACAAAGCTATAACCAGAACGCAAGCTATAACTAGAACTCGCAACTATAACTAAACTCACAACATATGGTCATAGCTTTTCTCATTGTTTGCTTCGGGCCGTGAAAATCGGGCGACGGGGCGGGAAGAACCAAAAGAACAAAGAATACAGAGAGAGCAAATTAAGCAAAAAAAGAAGAGGATAGCGGATATATTAGGCGCATGATATTGGCATATACCGAAACAAATACTACACAGACAGTTCCAAGCTTCATGAATACCAAGATAGATATGAGAGCGTTTTTTACTTCAGCTACTGACGATAGTATTTTCTACAGACAAAAAAAAAGGCTTAAGTCCGACAGGTTGCACAGGGCGGCTGTGTTTTATTGTTTTATTTTTTTCATTTTCGTGTTTCTCGCTTTATTTTTCACAACTTCTTCATATAAAAGTCGAAGAGACCCTTAGTTAAATTTACTCTGTTTCTCCGGTTGACTGTAGATCCTAGCCTAAAGTAGTGAACAAAAACAAAACAAGAAATAAATCAGTGCCTAGTATCAAAAGATACAGAAAAAAAAAACAAGACTAAGCCAAGTTGAGCCTAAAAGGAACAAACTACAAACTAATAATAACTAGCTTAGTCAAGTAGTTAGCGTTATTTTCATAAGAAAAAGAAAAAGAATAGAATAACAGGAAGTGTGATTTGACTTGCATAATTAAGTCACCAAGCACAGGCACAAGGGCTGTGCATATTGTTCATTAAACCATCATATTAACCGAGAACTAAACCATACCCAGAGACAAAAATCAGTTCAATAATTCAAGTCACATTTGCAACCGCTGTCGGACTTTGTCCAAGAGAAGAAGGTTTTGCTTTCTTTGATAGCGTTCATCACTATAGCTACATATTGTTCTGTACTCCAAAATCTAGTCCAAGGAGTTACGTTATCTCCTAGTAAGACCTATAAGAAAAGCCCATTAATGGAAGGAAAAAAAAAGACGGCTGTCCTCCCCCCCTTCCTCTCAGCACCCCGAATCAGATATTCTTGGGAAAACATGCGGGGAAGATTTTCAAGAAAGGGATGTTACTCTACCATTGTGACAAAAAGAACGAAAGAGTGTACATATCTGTATACATTACTTATCTGAACCATACCTTTTCTACTATACACGGGTCAGACATGTAGTAGACCGAGCTATTCGGTGGAAAGAAACAAGGCGACTAGGCCTTCTCTTATTCTCTTATGGTTATGGATTTCCCTTTAGTGGCTATTTCTCGTCCAGATGGGCTCCCTTATAGGCTAACTAGATCATCGTCAACAAGGCAAACATCTTGAAACGAAACAATACCCCCTCTCTCCTTCCACCCCACCCCATCCTTCGTTTGAAAAAGACAAAGAAACAGGACGAGAGAAAGAAAGACAATGACGGAAAAGAAAAGAAAAGAAAAGAAAAAAAGTACAAGCCCGGGGAGCGAAACCGCGTGGAATGAGAGTCTGTGCTCTTCCCTTAATCCCTGTATCCATGGCAGATAATACTGTGACTGTTTGTTACTTCGCCCAAAAACTAGGCCTTCATAGAAGGGGAAAAGCTACTAAGGTAAAGGGAAAAGACAACAGCCATCATGGTTGCCCTGGTATATGTAGACGTTTCTTTTTTTTCTTCCTTGTAAAGAAAATAGCCCGAGAGAAAAATGACACTTGCTTCTTTTTGCTTCTTCTTTTCCCTCTAGTAATAAATATTTAAAGACCCCTAGCACCCTCCGGATGTCTAAGAAGCCGCTCCTTTGTAGATTAAGAAATACATGGGGGGAGGAGACGGAAGAGGAAAGCCAGGTCGGCAAATTATATATGCACGATGAGGAGCGATCTCAGAAGACAATCACATATTAAAGAACAAGCCAGAGTTACAGATTATATATGTAGATAATGTCATGATATATGTCTGTTCATGTGTACATATGTATCTCCAAATTCGACATGCATAGTAACTAGCTGTCATAACACATTATATTGTCGACAGTGTCCATAACATAATCATGGAACTATACAACTATGTTCAACACATTTACAGATGTTCTGTATTCTACAATGCTCGCGTATACAACTTTTTCCGGCCCTTCCTTGTCTGGTACTTTTCTCGCTAGTTGACAACTGATGTGTTCTTTCACATCACATCACACCTCCTAAATCACAGTTAGCCAAATCACATCGCCTTCTTTCTATTTGTTTTCTTTTTTTAAATCAAAAGTCGCATGTGCGCAGGGACTTATTCTTACTCAATTAAACCTTGTGAATTATCAAAAAAGGGTGTGTAAATCAAAGTTCACCGGCATCTACAGATTTACAAGTACATGTGATTGTGTATTATTAAAATAGCAACCATGAACAGGGAAGTTCAACACCTTGAAAAGTAGAAATGCTCCAAATCTTGACGCCACGGGTATTATTAACGATCTATCGAGTTATAACTAGTTAAACATAGTTACAATTTATTGAAAAGTGAACTTAGTAAGATGGCTTTTATGTGACGGCAAATCACAAGGAATATGGGCCGTGCCGTTTTCTTTATATAAACTTGTCTGGCAAGAAAAAAAGGACGCTAAGCTTTGGTATGTTGTTGGTTCTTGTTTTTGTCAGTCAGACCGCGTAGACCCTTCTTTATTAATTCTTTTTTTCCCCGAAATCAACGTATGACGCCATAACAAAAGGTCGGCCCATTTCGAACCATTGTCATGACCTAATATGTTTCCTGTAGCCTACTGAATACCTTCTTATCTCTCTTTAACTGACTCTGTACATTTTTTATCTCGCTTCGTAAGTTATTGCTTACGCATTACTCCGTTTGATAGCAACAATGATCATCAGTTCTTCGAAGCCAGTGGCTGAAAGTTATAGCCCAAGTGGTCTTCTTATATTTCCATGCTTGTCATATACCATTCCTGCTCAGCTTGCTAGTATACAAATATGCCCCCTACTCGCTCTTCTATACATGTGTCTCATTTGTTTATACTGTATGATATAGGACTTGTATCGCCCTGTTTAAAATGCTTTATATCCCGAGTATTACGTTCCAAAGGCCCGAGGGAATATCAACTGTTCGGCCATTCGATGGACCTGTCATATGATTTTCTATACGACCAGCAGGTCACCAACCCTTCTGTGATATTGCAATGATAGTAGTTAATACCATACCAATACTACTGTAAGCAGATATTGAGTTCCACAGTAATACCATATCCTACCTCGCTTATAGACTCAAGCTCTTTGTAGTCATCTCCATTTCGGTCCAGACCATACGTACATATATTTACATATCTGTATACATATAGAAACAATCGTTTTAGATGATCCTTCTGAGATATCAAAAATTTACTACTTGGAAATAAACATGTAGTCCAAGTGGGTAAAAACAAAGGCATTCTTTTCACTCTTTTTGGACTTGTTTTTCTTTGTTTTCACAGACGAAAATGTAACATGGACACAAAATATACAACGGTCTATGCCCACTATAGCCAAGGTAGTATGAATACTACTAGTAATAGTTATCATTGGTCCGTAGTCCGCCAACCTGCGCTTGTTGTAAGCGACCTCTTTGCGCGGCCGCATTCCTTTCTTATCCTTCCGAGACCAGGCTCATACTAATATGCACCAACCATGCAACAATGCGCCATGGGACGGAGCCACTTAACTTAAGACCCAAGTTAAAATCTACTATAGCTTTTTTGTCTTATATAGACACCTTCTGTTTAGCTGCGGAAGAAAAAGGAAGATTAGTCACTGCCAACTTGCCAAACTGTTACTGTGACTCCCGATCTTACTCGGTTAACAAAAAGCACAAGGCCGACTTTTTTCATACTTCTTTCAACCGTTTTCGTATATGCTTCTACTTTTGGAAAGACTAGCCAGAGTCTACTACTAGCGGGGCAAATACAACGAAACTGTCCATCGTCTTTCATCTTTACATAGCCGCCCATGTAGGCGGGGGGCAGGGGGGGGGGGCAAGAAGGATATGATAAAGCCAACCGAGAAACAGATACGAAGGGACATCGGAATTTTGACGATGAAATAAGGCATAAAGCACTATTTCTTTTATACCAGCCAAAAGTAGTCTAACTGCCCTGTTCAAGATAAGGTCTCTATCAGATAATTTCAGTGTATTTGAGTTTCTCAGTGGTAGGGTTAGATAATGGAGTAACCCCAGAACCAGGGTTAACAACATCACAACCAACATAACATTCATTAATTAACTTCAAATACAACCTTCCCTCCTACAACCCTCGGGGGGTACCTTTGAGTTCATGGTGCTTTTCGCGATCGCTGGTCCCCCTCCCCCCCATCTCCGCTGCTTAGAGATTCACACTCACACTCGGAGGGCAACATTTTGAAGGTTCCAGTTGCCTGACATCTTCGGCTCTTCTTGTGTTGCACTTTACTTCATTTGATTATGCCAACACAAATCTGTGATAGCTTCTCCTTGAGTCGCTCCCTCACAATGAAATCACTTTGGGTTTTCTCTGTGTTTTCCAACAACCTACCATGGGACGACTGTGAAGAAAGTTTAGCTCAATGCTGCTT